>CANYCX013503842.1:0-11243 GCA_948193385.1 Breynia disticha f. nivosa | reverse complement strand
ATGTAATTTTTTGAATAGCTCAATGTTGAGATTTTTGTAAGGAAGTACACAAATGTTATTTGAATAAATTTAAAATTTGATCGGAATTGTTTATTGGTAGTGATATATTTTTTCCAAAAATAAAGCTAAAATGATACTTTTGCTGCATATTTTTCATATTGGTGCGTAAATATCTTAATTTCTTTTGAACCTATTGAATGTATATGTCTTAGTGAAAGAAAATAAAAATAACTTAAATATAAAAACTGAACAATGATTACAATAAAAACTTAGATAAAATTTTATTGACATTATGTTATTAATACCGCGCGTTGCACGGGTTCTACCGCTAGTTATAATCTAAAGACCAACAAAAAATAATAATTATTCTTGATTTATTTTTTAAAAAATTATTTTTCTATCTAAAATATGATATTATATTTTTTATTATATTTTTAAATATTTTAATGTGAAATACTAGAAATTATAATTCAAAAAATAAGTTCAAAAAATTTATTTCCACATAAAATATTCTTTTAAAAAAATCATTTTTTGTCAAACAAACATAGCATAAGTCTCCCCACTTTTGTATTTTCCTTTTTTTTAGCATAAAAAATTAAGAAACTACAAGTATTATTCTAAATTTTGATACATAAATATATTAAAATTGTCTAATGTCAAGATGTTTTTTATTGACGTAAATAAAAAGAAATCATTAATCATTATAATAAAATGATTGCTTTCCTTACATTTTTGGGTAGAGAATGTGTTGCTCCAAACAAACTCAGACAACACAGACAGTCATTTTTGTTTTAATTTTTTTGGTAATTATATATATATATATATATATATATATATATATATATATATAATTTTTATTTATAAATTAGTCACTACTAAATTTTTTTACAGTCTTATTTATTAAATTATAAATATATCTCAGTACTGAGTATATAAAGTTTATATACAGTTTACATTAAGTTAATATTTAGCTTAAACGATACAAAATTTATATATAATTTAATCTTTAAAAAACTTATAAAAAATTATAATATTTTTATATATATTAAATTAGAAATTTATATTAAGTTTAAATCTTTGTAAATAGATATAAATTTATATAAAAATATTTAAATTATTATATAGAATTTATATGGAAATTATATAAACTTTATATGAAGTTTATATTAAATTTATATCTAAAAAAGTCAATTCTGTACAAATTGTAATTAAAAAAGTTAAAATTATTATTCTACAAAAATTTTTAAAATATTTCTATTTCTACAAATAAAAAGATAAATATAGTTACTATGTAATTAATCCTATTTTTTTAATTCATCAACCCACAAATCCCTCGATCCATTCTCACTTCCTGAGCTCACATTTTCATCCCTTTCCTCGTCATCCCCAAAGCTCAAACTTAAACCTACCTATCGTCAACCACTACCACTATACCTCTATAGCATCGCTCCACCTTGCTTCTCCGACGAGAGGAGCGATACTCCTATACATCCGACAAAAAGGGAGGCGACTGCTCTCCTTGCCTCCCGTCCTTCCGGCTATGATTATAATAATTACAATTAGATTATCTAAATGACTCAAAAATCAAAATAAATTCAAAATTTTGACTAAAATTCTATTTTTTTGCCACACATGCAAAGATGATTCACTTGGGGTAGCAATTGTAGCAAATGTCTTCATTTCATCATAAATCATCAATTCTGCCACTAGAGATGAATTTATACTATGTTTTTATTAATTAAATACCTTAAATTGAACTATAATGCAAACATTAAGTGTCAAATTAGATAAAAAAAGATTAGACTTAATATTGTACTATAAACAAAACGTTATGTCCAAAATTAAACCTTATTCCAATATATAAAGAGAATTTTTTTTGTTTTGATGATCAATAATTAGCTTCTCTTATGTTGGGCTTATGAACATAAGTCTATGAACATGAAAAAAGGACATAAGTGTCAAATTAAACTTTGACTATTCTTTTTTTCTCATGCCATATTAAACATATTCCTTAATTAACATATTTTGAAACTTATTCCAAAAAATAATAATCTATATTGAAAATATTGAGGCTGAAAGAGATCATTATTGTATGCAGTATATACAACTATTTATAAAACAGATGAAAACTACATTCCTATCATGAAAGAAGTGATAAGCTATCTAAAAATACAAATATAAATACAAATATCAAGCATAACATATAAGACTTTATCCGTTACGTTAGTTACACCAGTCTAATCTCAATTCCCTCCTCAAGTTGGAGCGTGAAGATCGTGAATGCCTAACTTGCGAAGAAAAGTCTTGAATTTGGGTGCACCCAAGGATTTGGTGAAGAGGTCAGCGAGTTGATGATTGGTAGAGAGATAGGTTGGCGAAAGTAACCTATGACTAATTGCATCGCGAACAAAGTGGCAATCAATCTCTATGTGCATCGTTCGCTCGTGGAATACAGGGTTTACAGCAATGTGAAGTGCAACTTTGCTGTCACAATGAAGTAAAACGGGTTGAGTGTGAGATATCCCAAGATCAAAAAGTAAATTCACCAACCATTTAATTTCGCAAGTGGTACTTGCCAAGGATCGATATTCTTCTTCTGTTGAAGAACGAGAAGCAATGTGTTGTTTCTTTGTTTTCCAAGAAACTGGGGAAGAACCAAGGTGAATATACTAACTAGTCAAAGATCTACGAGTGAGTGGGCACCCAACCCAGTTAGAATCGCACCAAGAAAACAATTGCAGATTATACTTACGTTGAATATACCATCCAGTCAAAGATCTACGACCTGGATGGCCCTTCAGATATCGCACGACCTGCAACACTACTTCCCAGTGTTGTGTTCGAGGTCGCTGCATAAACTGAGCCAAAATATGCACACAATAAGAAAGTTCAGGACAAGTCACCAAGAGATAAATGATCCTCCCAACCAAACAACAATATTTTTCCACATTAATCAAGTAGGGTCCGTTGGCCAGTGCAAGCTGATGGTGTTGTTCTAATGGCATAGAAGTTGGCTTAGCTCCGAGCATGCTTACTTCTACAATGACGTCTAGAGTATACTTACGTTGACACAAAAAAATACCACTAGTATTGCGTGCCACTTCCAGACCCAAGAAATATTTTAACTTACCTAAGTCCTTCATGTGAAAATAATTCCCCAGATAAGTTTTAAACTGTTGAATAGCAGCACCATCATTGCCCGAAACTATAAGGTCATACACATACAAGAGAACATTAACTTGCACATTCCCTATGCGAAGAACAAAAAAGAGATTAATTAGTATAGCATTGTATGAAACCATATCGTTTGAGTGCCTCAACCAACTTGTCGAACCAACATCGTGGAGCTTGAAGTAGACCATACAAAGATTTCTTCAAGCGACAAACCGTGTTGGGCGCAACAGAACGAAATTCAGGAGGTAAGTGCATGTATACTTCCTCCTTAAGATGACTATGAAGGAGTGCGTTATGCACATCCATCCGGTGCAGTTCCCAATTTTTGGCAGTAGCTACGGCCAGCAGTGTACGAACAGTGCCCATTTTTGTGACAGGCACAAATGTCTCATTGTAATCAATCCCCTCGACCTGGTTGTTGTTGATAATGACTAGGCGCTCTTTGTAGTGCTCAATGGAATTGTCTTCATGATACTTAATTTTATAGACCCATTTGCAACCAATAGCCCTCTTTTCATATGGTAATTCGATAAGCTCTCACGTTTGATTAGCCTCGAGTGCTTCAATATCCTTTGCCATTGCTGCTTGCCATTCCTCACTTTAACAGCCTCACTATAAGAACAAGGTTCAACACCTGCAGTAACAGCTGCTAGAAAAGCTTTGTGGTGAGAGGAAAATCTGTCACAATTTGCATAGTGAGTGAGTGGATGTCGCGTACCTGAGAGATGCTGCTGGTCAGGTAAGCTTGAAGACGAGGGGCTCGTTAGTTGCACCGTATTCAACACATAATCACACAATCGAGTGGAGGGAAACCGTTGCCTATGTCCTCGACCATCTTCCAATTTTGATTCTCCCTACAGCTGACCTTTAGCCACGTTATCTACCATGATCAGCATCGGAGTGTTATTATCAGTACCATCAGCAATACCCTCTGGCAGATGTCCCAACAACAACCGAATCAACACCCGCCGAATCATCTTCAACCCACTCGATAGAAGAAGTTACAGAGCAGTCAGCAGAAGTGGAACCCAAGGGAAAAGAATCTGTGAAGGGAAATGTATCCTAAGAAATGCAACATCGCGCGAATAAAACAAAGAACCCATATCCAAATCATAAAGAGTCCAGGTTTTTTTCCAAAAGGATAGCCAACGAAAATGCATTTGCTAGCAAATTTATCTCCTTCTCGTGCCGAGTTATAAGCATAGGAAAGACAGCAAAAAACACGAATATTGTCACAGGAAGGAGGACGAGCATACAATACCTCATAAGGAGTTTTACCATCTAACACTATGCTAAGTGTGCGATTGATTGACACATATTCGGTTCCATTTGGCAACCCAACTTGACACGGAATAGTAGTTCACAAATCGCGTAAGAACTGTAGGCAACCAGTCATGTGACAGGAGTCTCCAGAATCAATGATCCAGTTACCAGTCAGCTTGTTAGCGTCTTTATCTTTCTAAGAATTCAAAAGATTTATCAGTAATCCCCACTGTTCGTTGTTCAACCCACTAAAGCCACCATGTTCTTCAGTAGAATTCGTAGAGTCCTTACTCAAACGAGCAACACTAACAGTGTTTGCTCGAGCCTGTCCAGTGCCTCCGTATCCCTTACTGCCTTGCTCACCACATGGTCGATCTCCCCACTATTCGGGATATCCAATGATTTTAAAATAGGAATCTGTGCTATGTCCAGGTTTATCACAGTGCGGGCACACCACTTTGGTCTATTTTCCTTGTACAACAAATGCCATGTCCTCACTTTACTGTTCCTTACCACGAGTGATAGTGCTTACCCTCTCTTCTTGTATCACCATCGCGTATGCCCGATTTAAAGTGGGTAATGGTTCAGTGCTCAATATATTTGAGCGCACCATTCCATATATTTCTCCATCCAATCCCATCATAAACTGGTGAACACGTTCTTCTTCTCTCCTCTTTTCTATTTCAGAACCTATATCACACTTACACCCTCCCCAACTGCATACCGGATATTGATCATAGTTATTAAGCTCTTCCCAGAGCATTTTTAGCTTTCCATAATACTGCATCACCGTGGATTCAACTTTCTTGCAACTTGCTAAATCACTCTTCAATTGCTATATACGTGGCCCATTCCGGATAGACAATCGTTCTTTAATGTCATCCCACAAGTCCTTTGCATTCTCCTTATATGTCAGTGTGGTGCATAGTGCTGGCTCAATTGTATTCAGTATCCATGAGACCAACATCAAATTCAGAGTTGCCCACTCGTCTAACTTGTCTGGATCGTCTGTTGGAGATTTCACAGTTTTGTTGGTAAATCCAAATTTCTTCTTGAGCGCCATTCTTATCGCTCGTGCCCATTCGTAGTAATTTTTTTCTTTCAGTTGAACATGAGTAATGACATTCCCAGGATTGTCATTGGCAGATGATAAGGTGTATTCATCGTGTGAGCCATGTTGGCTCTGATACCATGAAAATATTGAAGCTGAAAGAGATCATTATTGTATTCAGTATATACAACTATTTATAATACAGATTGAAACTACATTCCTATCATGAAGGAAGTGCTAAGATATCTAAAATATACAAATACAAATACAAATATCAAAATAGGACTTTATCCGTTACGTTAGTTACACCAGTCTAATCTCAATATATATAATAAATAAATCTTTACAGATTACTCAACCCTTTTTTTTCTCATCCTTTTTTTTCACATCCCTTTTTCACGTTCTACACCTCTTCCACTTCTGTTTTTCTCTTCTTAACCTCTCTCTCCTGAAACATGGTGTATCCAAAACTTAAAGTTCACATCATCATCAAATTCGATTCTATTCACTTATTATTAATTAAAACTGTTATTTTTTCTCATTTTATATTATTTTTTCTTTCAAATCCAAGCTCACTCGATTGTTAATACTATAGTAGGTTATGTTCTTTCAACGATGAGATACAAATCTTATGTTCTTGACTATGACAAAAGATAAAAGTAATAATACTAAAAAACATCTTCAGGAGAGTTAGCAAGTAATTTTTATATATTTTTTCTATCAAGATTGATTTTATGTTTGTGAAATGAATGAAAATAATTATTAAAGGTTGAAATGTAGTTGTATATTTGTATGTTTGTGACTGTAAAAACTGAAAAAAGATACGATTTGTGGATAGACTGTGGATAAAGTGTAGATAATTTGTAAATGAGGTATGTATAAGATGGCGGTTAGTGGCACGTTTATGTACGAACTATTTATATGTGTGGATGTCTTGTGGATGTGTTGTGGATATTAATTATATGTGTAGATGTTATGTGGATGTCTTGTGGATATTTATAAAAATTAATGTCCACAACATATCCATAAATTGATCAATGTGTAGATACTTTGTGGATATGTTGTAGACATTTACAAAAAATCAATGTTCACAATTTATCCATAACACATCTACAAAACGATCAATGTGTGGATGCTTTGTTGATATGTTGTGGATATTTATAAAAACTCAATGTTTGCAATATATCCACAAAGCATCCATAAATTAATTAGTGTATGGATGCTTTATGGATATGTTATGGATATCTGGTATTTATAGAATAAGTTTGAAGATGTGGCATAGGTTCCAAAAAGTGTTATTATGAAAAAGTCAAAGTTTAAAGTGACATGTGATGACCTTATCCCTTGAACAAGATGAGTGTACAAATATGAGTTTACAAACATGATAGGCTTCAACCCATTACCTAATGTGGTAATTACTCCTAGAGTTACTTTTAAATTTTTATTTTGTGATAATAGCACATGAGTTTTATAAATTATAAATTTAACCACCTTTAATTTCTACATTATGAAAATGATATTTTTAAGATTTGATATTGTGAATATAGCCAATTTTTATGTGAACTTTTGTGAACTTACTTGTTTGGTATATATGATATCGGTTAAACTTTTGTTAACATATATTTATGAAAAATTGTGAGCATATTTCTCACTTATGCGAACTAATATGAACAAATAATTTTTAATATTGATATTGTGAACTTTGTTTAAATATAGTTTGATAATCTGTTGAAAAATTTATCAATATGTTTGTTTGCCTCTTTTTAGAAGGTGACAAACGTCGTCTTTTCCTAACAATGAAAGCATGAACAAAGTTAGAAACATGAAACGAGAGCGTGTCAGGAATTTTTATGTTATTCCAAACAATGAAGTAAAATAAATAAAATGTGCAAAATCTGAAATTAATCAAATGATTGATAAATGGAAAAATTAGGACGATCTTTTTCCTAGGGTCCTTGACTTAATAGAAGCAAAATCTTCAAATCGACAATAAATAAATCACAAGGAATTGAAAATAATGGTAAAACATAAGGAAAATACAAAAAATAAAGCTTGTCAGTGGCTGAGAAAATACTGTAAAATAAGAGCAAGGTTGCTGCCAGAGGTTGATGGATGATTGTGTGAATGTTCCAAAATAACAATAAAACTGAAATAAAATAGTAAAGAAGCAAGAAAATATGTAAAAACAGAGGCTGTCAATGGAAAAAACAAGGACTGTCAATGATTTGAAAATAACATAAAGTAGAAACAAAGTGTTGTAAGAGAGATGTTGGTTGATGGATGTCTTTTGCCGTTCTATTCTCCTGGATTTATAGAGCTTCTAGCGAGAATTGTCCTCTTTTGACAACAAAATACTTTTCTTTGACAGAAAATTATTTCGTTTGACAGAAATCAAATATTCTCTTAATTGATTCTATTTGCCTTGCATAGCAAATCAAATATTTTCTAACTATTTGATTTATTTCCTTTCTTGTCGAATTGACTCCATAATATTTTCTGTCAACTTATTCGTAATTGGGCTTGTCCGGTTAATTCCGCAGACCAAAATTATTTTTCGTGTAAACAATTTTCCCTTACACCAAAAAGCTTAAAGTATTTAAGCTTGAATGGTGTATTAATCTTTCCATCAAATCTTAAAGCCAAAACCAAATCACATTTTCCTAAATTTAGCAAAGTCTTCCATGGAACGACATTAATGATTGAGTCTTCGTCCACCAATACCCTGTCCAAGGGCTTTCCATTAACATGGGCCTTTATGTACAGTGATTTGGTATGATTTACTTCTGACGGGAACCCAAAAGCCAATGAATCACTCATATCTTCTAGTGCTTCCTCCTCTAAATAAATCTGCCCCCTAATTTTGTTTTCTTGGACTACCTCAAATATAATTTAAGGGGTTTGTCATCTGACTCTTCTTCCTGTCTGTCATCCTCCTTGCCATGAACTGAGATGTTTGTTTTGGCCACTAACAACCTTATTCTCCTATTGACACTTCCTTCTCCTTTGATAGAGACCCTACTAACTTCATGAAATTGCCCTCCAACCCCCTTCTCCATGGACTGGTTAGTTTCTTCTTATGTTCCTTGTCATTTGTCCTGAAATTAGAAGGCAAAAACAAAGAAACCATACTAACATAAAAAATCGGTAACTCTTTAACTTGAAAATTACTCACCACCTGTTTGGCGCCATTCCCATTGTACAAAGTTTGTGTGAGTAATTGTGAATTCTACCCTAGGGGCACCGCCCCCAATTGTGACATTCCTGCGAATGGAGGGTTTGCCTTTTTTATATAGTGTTGGTTGCATCAATGGGCCAGCGAATCCTTGGGTGTGGGTGGCAGGCCTACCCATTGGCATAGTTGAAGCCTTAGGAATATCCTCCCTCTTGTGTGGAGATAAACAACTACCTGTTTTCCCTTATCAGCTTCCATATCTCCTTGGATCTCTATCCTACTGGCCTCCTTGGGCATCTTTTCAGGCGGAACTCCCTGTTCAGTTTCAACATGAACCAAAGGGTGGGAGGAGGCCATAGGTTCCAGCCTTTTTGAGGCCTGGACCCTCTCGGCCATTTTTTCAGAGCATGAAAACCACCACTCCTGACTGAGTCAAGGCCTGTGTCAATTGAGCCATTGACTGGGTCATGATCTAAGCAAATTTGTTCATGGACAGTGTCAATTCCTGATGTATGGCCTCAATAGCTTGTAGCACATTTTGTGAATTTTGACCCAAAGGTGCCTCTAGCACATGAAGGGCCATAGAACTATTAGTTTCTTCCACGTCTTTGGCCTCAACTTCTGGATTTCTTATCACTACTATTGTCGACACGTGGTCCCATCAGGCGTGCCAAATTGCTTGTCTTTTTTAGAAGGTGACAAACGTCGTCCTTTTTAACAACAAAAGTGTGAACGAAGTTAGAATAATAAAACACGAGCGCACCAGGAATTTTTATGTTATTCCAGACAATGAAGTAAAATAAGTGAATTGTGCAGAATCCAAAATTAATCAAACGATTGATAAATGAAAAAATTAGGACGATCTCTTCGCAAAATGGAAGCAAAATCGTTAAATTGACAATAAATAAATAACAAGAAATTGAAAATAACGGTAAAACGTAAGGAAAATACGAAAAATAAAGCTAGTCAATGGCTGAAAAAATACTGTAAAATAAGAGCAAGGTTGCTGCTAGAGGTTGATGGATGATTATGTGAATGTTCCAAAATAACAATAAAACCGAAATAAAACATTAAAGATGCAAGAAAATATGTAAAAACAGATGTTGTCAATGAAAAAAACAAGGGTTGTCAATGGCTTGAAAATAACATAAAGTAGAAGCAAAGTGCGGTCAAAGAGATGTTGGTTGATGGATGTCCTTTGTCATTCTATTCTCCTGGATTTATAGAGCTTCTGGCGAGAATTGTCTTCTTTTGGCAGCAAAATACTTTCCTTTGACAGAAAATTATTTCCCTGACAGAAATCAAATATTCTCTTAATTGATTCTATTTGTCATGCATAGCAAATAAAATATTTTCTAAATATTTGATTTATTTCCTTTCTTGTCGATTTGATTCCATGATATTTTCTGTCAACTTATTCGTAATTTGGCTTGTCTGGTTAATTCGGTCCGTGGACCAAAATTATTTTTTAGTGTAAACAATGTTTTTGTGAACCTTTGTGAACTTACGAATACAAATTGATAATTAGTTATTTTTTTAATATATAGCAATTTACTAAACTTGAGTGTTATTTTCACAATATGTAATCTGAACCTTGTACTTTTTGTTAAATTTTCACTTCCTCATTAATTGCTCTTCACTCTTATATTTAAAATTTTTCAATATGAGAGTAGAAATTAAAAATTTGTCAAAATCGTTCGAACTTCAATTGAACTAATTTTTCACATATGAATGAATTACGGACTTTCTATACCCATTTTGAAAAGATTAGAATGAGCTATACAGAAAATTATGAAATATACATACTAATCAAATCTCAATTATGAAAATGACCATCTATATATGTTCATTTATGTGTTTATGAGTTTTGACTTATGCAATTCTGAAAATGCTCAATTTAAGGATTGTAATTATATAAATGTCAAATATTTGTCAACTGTCTATTAAAGGAATAGCATTTAAAGTCGTGCCTTTTTCAGAGCTGTTTATACGGCTGTTGATTTGCTTCCAAAACACACAACTTAAAGTAGGGTTACGTTTCTTTTTGGATTTGTTAGTCTCTCTCATCAGAAACAAAACTGAACCTTCTCTAGTGTGAGTTTTCCAGAAGAATTTTATAACGTCGTTTTCTCTTGATTCTTGAAGGTAAATGTGTCAGTTTTTGTTTTTATTAAGGTTTTGGCCTTTTTGTGTTATTATTTGTGTTTTTTTGTTGTTTGTAGTGTTTTTCGTAGACAAAGATGATAAAAAATCCTTTCTTTTTTGTTGTTTTAGTCGGCTACATTTTGCATGGTCGATTTTATACTATTTTTCAAGGGTTTGCATGCCGATGATTTCTTTGGATGGTTTTGTTCACTGCAATGTATTTTCCTTGAAAGAAAGAGTGTGACTTGTGTATTGTTTTCGTTATTGTAACTTGTGTTTTGTCTATTGTTTTTCAGTATGTCGTCAAGAAAACCAAAGGTGTCTAGTAAGAAAAGGAAAGATGTCCCGTCCGAAAGGAAAAAACAAACTGTTTTGGTTTTTAAAAAACCAAGAGATGTTGAGCCTTCTTCTGGGGTAAGCAAATGTGCTACAATGTAG
>CANYCX013503412.1:0-18985 GCA_948193385.1 Breynia disticha f. nivosa | reverse complement strand
TAATATCAGGTCAAACTCTGTCAGATCTAGTAATATCAAATCAACTGTGAATTCTATATTTTGTATCTGCACTGTACAATTTCCGTATATCGTATGTACCCACATCATTTCTCCTAAAGGAGTATGGACTCCTAGGCTCTTGGTCAATGTATTAGGTTTCACTTTTATTACATGTATTATTCTGGGGGTAATAAATGAATGTGTAGAACCAAGATCTATCAATACGTAAGCAGAAACACCAAATAAACGTAACTCACCTGTAATAACCTCAGGAGCATTTACTACCTCATGTCTAGACATCATAAAAACTCGAGCGTGTTCCTGAGTCTGAGTACTAGGGGCTCCTCTTCCTTGACTAGACACTGGACTAGAAGCAGCTCCTCTACCCCGTCTACAACTGCCACTCACAACCGTCCTCGGATCACTACTGTGTACTACTGACTGTATCTGAGATGTAACTCTCTTTGCCTTTCCTCTGTCTCTACTCACAGGACAATCTCTCATAAGATGTCCCTGCTCACCACATACATAGCAACCACCCGTCAAATACCTGCACTCATCGATATGAATCCTTTGACAATGTGGCAAGGAAGTCTAACAGGTCAATCTCTCATAAAAGATTCGTTTAACCATGACCCAATGTTAATGTTTGCAGGCGTGCATGAACTGAGAAACCCAATTAATCGCATATACAATGTCTGAGTTAAGCACAATATTGTAAGTTGTCGACTACCTGGCGATACAAAGTTAGGCCGATGTTTGTGTCTGCAATTTTTTTGTCTGGCTGGAGGAAGCATCTACAGGAGTAGACACTGGTTTTGCATTTATCATATTGGTTTTGGAGAGAAAATCAGTGACATACTTGTGTTGGGTAAGAAGTTGTTCATTCGGTATCCATTGAGCCTCAAGTCTCAAAAAATAGCTGAGTCAACCAAGAGTTTTGACAGCAAACTTCTTGGACAGAAATGCAATAGTACTGCTGATGAAATTCGTGGATGATTCAGTAAGGATAATGTCGTCAACATAGACCATAAAGAAACCATAAGTTGAAATTTACTTGTATATGAAGAGGGAGGGATCGGTATGAAATGCAAGACAGCCAAAATCAAGCAAGGCATCATGGAGGCAACTGAACCACGCCTTTAGAGCCTGTTTTAGGCCGTAGAGGGATTTTCTCAACAAACATATATGGTTGGATTTTGCTGCATCAATGAATCTTGGAGGTTGGGCCATATATACCGCTTCTTCAAGATTACCGTGAAGAAAGGCATTAGAAATGTCTAGTTGTTGGATGTCCCAGGAATTAGTAATTGCAATTGACAGAATAAGTCGTAATGTTGTAGGTTTTAAAACTGAACTGAATGTGTCATGAAAGTCAAGGCCAGGACATTATTTAAATCCTCGGGTGACCAGACGTGCTTTAAAAATCAAAATTGTCCCATCAAGTCGCTTTTTGATGCGAAAGATCCATTTGCAACCAATAATATTCATATTAGCTTTGCGAGGGACCAAAACCCATGTGCCATTGTGAATGAAATCATTGAATCCACTTGCCATTGCATCTCGCCAGTGAGAATGAGGAGCAGCCTGACATAGTGCAAGGCATCCAATTAGGGTCGGAGACGTGCTTAGACACAAGAGCCCATGGTTTGAGATTCCCAGTCTTGGATCGAGTGACCATCGGATGTGTGTTTGTGACCATAAAGTCGAAGGATGGCCCAGACTGAGTGGTGAGATCAACAACTAGATTTATTGGAGGAAGGGGCTGCAATAGGAGCAGATGCAGGCAGTGGAGTGGAATCAGGCTGGCTAGAGTGCGTTGAAGAATCAAAAGCAGAAGGAAGCTGGCTCGAAGTCACATTCGGTTAGGATAGATTAGAGGCTAGTGACGACAGTGATGTTGCCATGGCTGGAGGAATAAACTCCAAAAGTGGAGACACCAATGAAGCCGAGGTAGTAGAAATAGGAACCTGCAGTGACGTTTGATCTTCAAAAGGAAAAGAATTTTTAGCAAATAACACATGATGTGAAACATATATTTTACGCGAAACGATATCAAAACAGCAAAATCCTTTCTGGATTTTACTGTAATCCAGGAAAACACATTTGACAGACTTTGGATGAAGTTTGTGTTTGTTGTATGGACGAAGCCAAGATAACAGAGACAGTCGAAGATTTTGAGAAAGGTGTAGTCAGGTGTTTAACCAAAGAGACAATGAAACAGAGATTGGAATTTTAAAAGTGGGGTAGGAAACCTATTGATGACATAGTTGGCAGTGTCAAAGGCATACGACCAATACTCAAGTGGGACGTGGGACTCATAAAGTAGTGTACAAACAGTTTTAGAGAACTGTCGATGTTTACGATCAACACAACCATTCTGCTCTGGCGTGTGCGGACAAGAACTTCGTTGTAGGATGCCTAATTTTTAGAGATAAGGTGTAAGGGCCTAAAATTCACCTCCCCAGTCAGATTGGAAGGATTGAATTTTGAGATTAAAATATCTTTCAACAAATTGTTGAAATTTGATAAATGAACTAAGAACTTTGAATTTGGATTTGACAAAATAAATCCACGAGTATTTGGTGTAATGATCATAAAATAGAATGTAATAACAAGAGCCATCAATAGATGTAACTGGAGATGGTCCCAAACATCATTACAGATGAGTTCTAGAGGCCTTTTAGCAACAAATGATGAAGACGAAAAAGGCAATTTGTGTAATTTGCCAAGATTACAATCATAACACAGAGACGATGAGACTGACTTAGGCTGAGTGAAAGCTAACTTATTGTCGCAGATAACTTTACGAACAATGCGTTTGCTGGCATGTCCGAGACGCTAATGCCACGTAGCCAGAGCAACATTCGCTTGAGGCTTTATTGAAGTAGACGAGTGGGGGAACAATGGAAGTGTGTAGATGCCATCACGACTCTCCCCTTGGCATAGAACCGTCCCTGTGTTCAAGTCCTTAATAAAAAATTGATCAGACATAAATTTAATAGACACAAATTATGTTTAGTAAGAGCAGAAACTGATAAGAGGTTTTTAACAACAGCTGGAACACATAGAATGTCCTGTAAATAAACGTTGGAATTTTGGGAAGACATGGACGTGGAACCAATAAAAGAAATTGACAGGGTATTACCGTTTTTTATGGCCACTTCATCCGGGCCATGATATTTAGAGTGTATTGCTAAATTATTGATATCAGAAGTCAAGTGATGAGAGGCTCCAGAGTCTACTATCCAGCTTTGTGGTGGTCTTGGTGGTGTAACAACAACCATGTTGGAAGATGGAGAGTTGGTGGATTTTGAGGGACATTGCTGAGGCACATGTCCAAAACCCCTACAAAAGTGACAGACGATGGAAGTATTCAACCGAGGAGAAGAAGTACCTTGGTGTGACTTGTCGCGACCACATCCTTGAGATGGACGATTGTGATGAAATTGAGAGGGAGATCGAGAGACATAGTGGGTAGTAACATTTAGTGAGTCTGCTGGTGGTTCATCACGACTTAATTGCATCTCCTCACTCAGTAGTAAGTCATACAAGTCATCAAAATTCACAACATTAGGTGAGCTTCGAGAGCACGAACAAATGGACGGTAGCTGGATCCCAATCCTTCAGTAACGTGCGAGATTAAATCATCATTGGAGATGGGTCTACTCAGAGAAGAAGTTTGTCAGCAATATCGTTTGCACGTTGCATGTAAACAACAATTGAGTCATTGCCACGTTGAAGATTAAACAGCTGGTGCTTGAGCGTACGAATTTGAGCATGTGAACAATACGCATAGGCACCGAATAATCGAGTTCAGACATCACGAGCAGAATGTGAACCAACAATCTGGAACAGTAGTCCTTCAGAGATAGAACAAACAATCCAACTGAGTACAAGTTGGTCTTTTCAAATCCAATCAAGGTATTCTGGGTTGGCTCGGCCATCAACTTTAGCTGGAGGGGAAGCAATAGTACCTTCGACATGATCAAGCATATCATACACGCATAAGAGAGGCGTGATTTGGGTCTTCCATAGCAAGTAGTTTGAGGATGCTAGCTTGATGGGTAGGGTGATATTTGGTATGGTGGAGTTCGGTTGTGCAGAAGAGACAGGAACAATTTTGTCAGCAATTGATGATTTTGCTCGGTAAAGAGTCTTGTAGCTCTGATCCCATAAAAGAGCAAATACTCAGTGATGTTATTCATTGTGAATGAGTGTATAAATACAAGTTACAGATAGTGGTTGTTGTTACAGATATACATTGTAATTTAAATACAAATTCACATTTGAATGGTGTCGTTATCTAAGAGATGATCTGTTGGTTGGTGGATCCTTATCAATATGGTCAAACAGATAAGTATTACTTATTATTTACTATATGTATTCTTTGTTATAACATTATTAATTTTTTATAGTTTCATTACAAAAAGTAGATAGAGATTGTGCATCATTAAATTGATGGTCCGAGGACGACCGTTAAATGTGGCATCATGACATGATTTATGAATCTAATAAGTTATTATATTTAAAAGCTTTTTATTCTACAATTATTTATGTTTGAAAATATTTTACCGTAGATGTTGCTCTTTTTGGAGCTACTTGTTTTGTATGCAGAAATGATTTTGGACATTTTTGTGGAGCTATGGTAGTCAAATATTCATTTATGCAAGATTCAACTATCCTCGAGGTTCTCGAAATCTGAAAATCATTAACTTGGATGAAAGACATGGATGGAATGTGCTATGTTACTATGTCACACTGTAAGAATTTAGTATTTACGAGGATTTTTTTCTTATTCTTATTTTGGTCTTTTATTCATTGATTGTAAAGATATATCAGCAACTTTGGTTAATGTTGGAATTGCTTTTATTAAAAAAATTCAAACTACCTTACTTTACCTTCATATAATGGTGTCAACACAGTTTTATTAGTTAAAAAAAAATTGAAAGAACTCATGAGCCAAAAAGAAAACTTTAAATATAAACTAAATAGGAATAAAAGAGTAAAGAGTAGAAAATATAAATGTATAGAAAAAAATTATTGGTAAGAGAGAGTTTTATTTAAAAAAAGAAACGATGTTTTTAAATTTGTAAGAAAAAAAAGGTTAATGTGTTTTTTTAGTTTTCAAATTCGGAAAAGTATGGAAAACAAGCTTTTTTTTATAAGTGAAAAATGTAGAAATTTTTTTAGTAATTTTTAAACTCTAGTTATAATTTAGAAAATTTTTTAAACCTTGTTTTTTATTTTTTTGAAAAAAAATTCTAAACATATTTTTATTTTTTTAGTTTTCACAGAATTTTTTTTTAAAAGATGGTATATTTTTTTTGTTAATGAACATATCCTTAACATCTCTATGTTTGAGATTTTTCTGGCGTTAATTTCATCGCTTTAGCCGATGATTTATTGGAATAAATTTAGTGATTTAGTTGTAAAAAAATAAATAAAAATAATAAACCAACTATGCCACATGTTTTTTTGAACAGAGAGGCAAGAGATTTCGAAAATAAACGCGAAAGGCAAAATAAAAAAAGAAAAATAAATAAGAAAACATTTTGTGAAAGAACACCCAACAAATCGTCAGTTATCACAGCACTCAGATCTAATCTTTGATGTAAAAAAGATAAACAATCGAATTCACTTAGGAGTCCTCATTACGACGTCGTAAAGCCATCAAACATAATGGAGGTGGCTCCGCAAGGCGGATCCGATAACACTATCTCCGCCAATACATCTTCTCCTATCGCTATCGTTTGCAATTTCTGGAAAGGTACTTTTAATCTTAATTGCTGAGTTTTCCTATTTTTTTTTCAGGCTGAAGTATTTCTTCTGTTCTTTTTTCGTGATTTAATTGTTTTGAATTTTGAATTTCTTTGGTGTTGTTTGTTTAATTCAATTAGAGATTCAAGCTTCCGCTTGATTAGTTTCGAATGTTATATGAGTTAAGCTAAATTGAAGTGAGTAATATGAGTTGAGCGTTTTGGATTTGTTATATTGGTCTGCCCTGTAGACTTTCGCAGTTATGTTGGATAATTTAATATATTTGGTGTTGAATTACTGGTCCTTATGTTTTATGTACACGCAGGGATGCAATGGACATTGAATCAGGCTAGTTTTCATTTGTTATAATCCTGTAACAAGAGTTGAAATGATTGAAATGTATCTTGCGTTGTGAAGCTTTTCTACTGTGTTTTAGTTAGCTGACTATCGCTGTCTCGTTTTTTTTGTGATTATTTGTTTTGCTGGTTATTTTGTGATGAGTTGTTGAGAGAGATGGAGGAATACAGTTGGAGTGGTTAATTTGTGTTTTATTTTGAGCAGAATTTGATTTGGAGAAGGAGAAAAGCTCGTTGGACGAACATGGGATTAAAATAGCCGAAAATCAGGAAAACAGCCAAAAAAATCGAAGAAAGCTTGCAGAAAGCACAAGAGGTATTCTTCATGTGCTTTGAATCTTCCATTACAGAATCGCCTAAATATCACTAGAAAAGGAGTTTCATTTAATGAAGGGAATTAGGCAGGTTAACTTGAAGAATGACATTGTGCGCCACAGATTGTTACTAATCTCACATCAATACTTTATATTAGATCTTGTGAAATAGAAATCTGTTTGAATTTGTACTTTTGTTTACTTGTAGATTTCAAGAAAGCTTCGCCTGAAGAAAAATTGAGTTTGTTTAATTCATTACTAAAAGGTTATCAAGAAGAAGTTGATAATCTTACTAAGAGAGCAAAGTACGGAGAAAATGCTTTTCTTAACATCTATCAGAAACTTTATGAGGCTCCAGATCCTTATCCTGCTCTTGCTTCAATTGCTGTGAGTATTGACTTACTATGCCTGGTGTTTATTAGCAAAACTTAAGTGATCCTCATCTTTGCATACTTGATGTTTATTAGCCTAAGTTCTCCAAAAGTTAAATTTCTTTTTTTATTACTTTCTCAGTACCAAATATACATGCATCAACCAATTTCCACGAGAATTAAGGAAATTTAGTTTAGTAGTTAAACTCATTTAGTTTTATAGGTTTTTCCATTTAAACTCATCTTTAAGTTCAACCTAACAATTTTCTTGAGGCCTCATTGTGTGTATGCATGAAACAAGGGGCAAATGGTCTTAAATCTAAGTTGTTCATTCATGATTTCTTTAAAGATTTTGGGTTATTCATTGTATCGCATGAACATTGTACAACTGCAAATGGAATTTACTTTTCCACTTAACCCCTATCTAATTTTGTTCCTTCATTTATTTACAAATTTCCTGCTAGTTGTAAATTTCCACATTGAACTAAATTCAGCAGAACCTCCGAAATGTTGATCTACTTTGCGTCCCATTGTACTCAAGCTTTTCATATGTAGGATGACACTGTAGGGTTAGTACTTTATCGTGCTTAGCCAGAAGCATAATGGCAAGGCTTGTGAAGCCATATTTTGCTTTAGTGCTTTTTGTTAGAGTGCTTACTTTCTTTAATATATGAATACTTGAATAGTAGTTATAGCTGAAATCCGAAGTTGTTGGTGCATTTCTTTCACGAAGGTAATGCTATATATGAAAATTGTTTCTGCAGGAGCAAGATTTGAAATTGTCTGAACTAGAATCCGAGAATCGAAAAATGAAGGTAGAGTTAGAGGAGTTCAGGACCGAAGCAGCTCACTTAAAAAATCAGCAGGCTACCATTAGAAGACTTGAAGACCGCAACCGTCAGTTGGAGCAACAGGTAAATGTTTGGTTCTATCAAGGAAAACTGCTACTTGTGAGGCTGGAGAGTTGATATTTGTGTCAGTCATAACTTTCAATTTCCTACCAATGTGGTCCTTTATCGTATAGCAACTGGGAGCAATTGTGATTTCAATTTTGCTAATACCTTCTTTTGTGAAATACTATTTGATTTGCTTAAGAACCCTCACCCCTTATATTAACCTTTTTTTTTTACTACTTGTCTAGTATTTTATTGTTAATTTCTTCTGTTCTTATTCATATGTTACCTCAGCTTTTATTCTTGTATTTATTAAATATTCAGAAAATGGCTTTCAATTGAGTTGAGCATCTTGTTTCTTGTGGAATTCAGAGTGTGAATAGTATTAGACATTGTTCCATATTAGTATATTTACTAAAGTTAGCAATTTAGTGCTAAATCAGTAGGGAGATTCTTAGATATTATCTAGCATATTCATAAATATACTAATGCTGTAACTATAAAATGTGTGTACCTCTACTATTGTTAATATATTGAAAACTTCAAATTTTCTTCAATTCGTGTCACTGATTACTAGATAAGTAGATTGTTAGATTTATCGCCTTGAATTTTAATCATTATACACGACATTATTGATGGTGAAGATAGGGGGAAAGATAAAAATGATAGAGCAAAACAAGAACCTGTATTTTTATGTTTGAGTATTTGTCACTGTTGTTATTTGACGGTTAAGAAAACCTATGCTGCCAAGTGGTGCACAGGATGACTTTGTCGAATCATGGGAGCTTTCGAGCTTTTTTTCCTGAAAATAATAAGAAAATATCTCTCTTTTAATTCACTGAAATAGAATAATGATAATTGGTGTTGTTATTACTTCTTTTGCGTTGTTTCGTCAAGTAAGTACACTGTTGATTTCCATACGTAAACAACTTCTAAAAATCAAAATGTAAATCTAGCAATCTTAATGCAGCTTCACAAAGTGTTCTGTCTTTTACTGTAAAGATTGTAGTTATCTGCTTTTTAATGTCTGTTCAGATGGAGGAAAAGGTGAAGGAAATTGTGGAGATGAAACAACGTAGTTTGGCTGAAGAGAATCAAAAAACCATGGAGGTTTTGAAAGAGAGGTAATTCTTCTGAGCTTGTGTTAATGTCGTTTTACTATTCCTGGGAAATAAAAGGGTTGTGAAGCTTGATTGCTCCATTTATAAAATAATAAAGTTGCATGAAAAGCACAGGATTTTAGGTGCAAGCAGATTTCATTTGATTTTTAGTTTACCTCCTTGTAAGATAAATTCCCATTTATTGGCTCCCTTTTCTTCGTAGGGAGCAATCTTTGCAAGATCAATTAAGACAAGCCAAAGAAAGTGTTGCCAACATGCAAAAATTGCATGAATTTGCACAAAGCCAATTGTTTGAAGTTCGTGCTCAATCAGGTAAGTGATTTATTTTTAATTGACGATCAGGTTGTTCTATACGTAACAATACCGTTATTGGTTTATTCTTTTAAGAAGAAATTTTGTTGTGTCTCTTTCTTGGAAGAGCTTACAGAAACAATCATAGTTCCAATGTTTTATGCCTTCTAATTTTTTTCTTGATAAAATTAGAGGAAGAAAGGGCAGCAAAGCAATCAGAGGTTAATTTGCTTATGGATGAAGTGGAAAGGGCTCAAACTAGGCTTCTCAGTCTTGAAAGAGAGAAGGTTTGTTTCCATTTGCTAAATTCTTCTGTCTTTTACCTTCTGAAGATTTTCAAGTTTTTCTATTTATATATAAAATCTCATGCTGGTGGCAAAAACTAGGTTTTGTTCTTTATTAAGGATGCTTTTTCAACTCTGCTTTCACCTTTTGAAGTATTTTCTGCTTTTCTGTGTTTCAACTTTAACAGAAAATTTTCTGCAGGGTCTTCTGCGTTCTCAGTTGCAATCAGCAAATGAAGAAAGTGGAAGTAAGAATAGGTAAATCACTAGAGGATTTGGCCTCCATTTCAATTTTTTAAATGTTACTAACCTGAATAATTAACCCTATGTTTTTTCTGATTCTTCCTCGAATGTAATACATATTTCTGCATTTCTGCCCCCTCATAAAACATTATGTGTATATTTCAAGTTTTTGTGTTGCTTTGGTTGCAGTGAAAATTTAGATTCGAATAGTGTTCTTGAGAATTCTTTGAGTGCAAAGGAAAAGATTATCTCCGAACTCAACATGGAACTTCACAATATTGAAACCACCTTGACAAATGAGAGGGAGCAGCATATAAATGAGATCAAAAAATTGAATGCTGTACTCAATGAGAAGGTAAAATGAACAAGGTCGACTCTTCATTTATGAGGATAAGCAATTTGAAATTCCTGCACGTTTATGGAAATACATGTCCAGCCTAAGGACTTCCGGATAATTCCCTCACTCTTCCTTTTCCAACTTTTGAGGAATTATTTATTTGAGTGTGTCAATGGATTGAGTTCTTATTTTCTTTCCTGGCTTTCTACTTTTCTAGGAGACTGCACTTGATGAGATGAAGAAAGAGCTTCAAGCTAGGCCAACTGCAAAATTGGTTGATGATTTGCGTAAAAAAGTGAAAATTTTGCAGGTAATAGCATCCCACTGATGATGGTTGAAGCTTCATGGATATTTTATGGCCAATTTGGTGGAGGGTATTAGGTCTGGCTGTGTAATGCCATGGTTCTGGACCAAAAACACACTATAGAGTGATCCACTCAACCAAATTAGCCTTGAAGTTATTCTGCCCTTTCATTATCAGAAAGAAGATGAAAGAAAATCTAGTGTTTAGTTGGTGTTAATATTTTAAATTGTTGGTGGCAGTTTGAGTCACACAAACCTTCTCTGCCTTAGATTTCTTTGCCTTGTGACAGCTGGTTATTTTTTCCATCAACTGTCATTCTTTCATCCCCTATTCCTTTTTTCATTTTGGATTTCTTGTTTCTAGCATTGGTATTAATGATTTGAATTGACTTCTGACTGAGAGTTAACTTGGATTTCAGATTATTTCTCTTTCCTTGTTACATACTTCATAGCTCAGATATCCTTTCAGCAATTGTTTTCTGTTTTTTTTACTTCGGTTGGCAGCCTTACCATTGGATAATTGTTTTTTCGGTGCATCCTGGGGGATTTTGAGTGCATTTGGTTATATCCTTTCTGCTATCACTTGTCCCCAGTGAGTGTGATTAAGACAAGCTTGTTTACCCGATTAAGCTTAATGAGTTGTGTAAAAAATCTTCTAGCTTGAAAGAGATGTATTCTATGTGCACCATTCATCTTGCTTTAGAGTGTATAATATCATTTGTGCTATGATTGAAATGTCTTCTACTTTAGGATTTTTGCTTCTCCATTAAATTTTTCAATCTTACATGTTCTAGGCAGTGGGTTATAATTCCATTGAGGCTGAAGATTGGGAAGTGGCCACCACTGGCGAAGAGATGAGCAAAATGGAATCTCTTTTACTTGATAAAAACAAGAAAATGGAACACGAACTTACCCAACTAAAGGTAGAAAATTCGACCTTTAAGCTTTTTGTAATAGAATTACTTGTTATCCAGATGTCAGTTGTACACACTTCTCATTCATCTCTGTTGATAATCTTTTAACAAAAAATTATTTTAAGATTCAAACCTTTACTGACTGTTTTGAATGCTTTTTCAAAATTTACTTTTGAGTTATTTTAATTCTCAAATATCTTTTGCTCTCAGGTCAAACTTGCAGAGAAATCGTCTTTGCTGGAAACTGCAGAGGAGAAGATTGCAGAGCTTACAGCAAAAATTAATGAACAACAAAAATTAATACAGAAGTTGGAAGATGATATATTGAAGGTTAGTCACGTGAATGTTTTTATTAATTAAGTTTTCTAACAATTTTTATATATATACACAAATGGAGAGAAATTGGAAGAAATAAACTAAAATAATCGTCATTATGCCGAATTTAAAATATTTTTACTCGATGCAGGGTTACAGCTCCAAGGATCGAAAAGCCAGCCTTTTTGATGACTGGGATCTTTCTGAGGGCAGCGGGATTGAGTTAACTGAGGTAACTTTTATTCTTATTCAGTTCTCATGTTTTGTTGAATGCTTTTCGAAATGAAATTATGAATCAGCAGTAATTATTGCTGAGTGGTCATTGTATCTCTGGTAACTAACTTTGGATATTTCGGCAAAATTTTCTCCTTACATAATCTGAAGTTACAGAACATTAAAGGAATGAGAAAGTTTAATATAGTATGTTAGAACCATAATTTAAACAGAAAATTAAGTCTTATGCATTCTTTATTATTTTGAGTGCAATTTAACTTGTCCACTTTTTTTTTGAGAGTTTTTAAAAGTACTTCCTCATGAATGACTACATTGTCACAGAATGCAGAGCACAAACATGTATCAGATCAAGACCAAAGTTCAATGCTTAAGGTAATCTGCAGTCAACGAGATCGATTTAGAACGCGCTTGCGAGAGACAGAAGAGGTACATGACATGTTTCCTTAAGTTTTTTGGACTTCGTTGAGTCTAATGTATCCATTTTTCTGGATCATTTATTTGTATCTGAAAATTTTTCTTCGAATCGTTAGGAGGCAAGGCAATTGAAAGAGAAGATAGGGGCGCTTACAGCAGAACTGGAGAAAACAAAAGCGGATAATGTCAAACTATATGGAAAGATACGTTACGTTCAGGATTACAATAGTGAGAAAGTAGTCTCTAGAGGATCAAAGAAGGTATCTGATCCTTATTTTTTTAATGTGTAATTGACCATAGCATTTCTGATTTGAAGCCTAAATTCTTTGTTTGGGATCATTTCAGCATGCTGAGGATCTAGAAAGTGGGTTTACCTCTGATGTTGAATCCAAGTATAAGAAGATATACGAAGAAGATATAAATCCTTTTGCTGCATTTTCAAAGAAGGTTGCTTTTTTTTTTCTCAACCTACATTGATGCTGCTGATCGCAAGAATTTGAGCATTGGATATTAAGTTAAATTTTCTTTTCTCTAATGGCTTCGTGGATTCTGGTTAATCTTTTTCTTCATTGTTTTGAAATTTCAGCTTCTGGAAAAATAATTTCCTTAAAAGGACTTCTGACAGTAATATGTTTCGTCAGATGTGTAATTAATATATAGTAAAAAAGCATTATGTTTATAGCTTTTGTGAATTATTCTTTACCTTATCTACTACGAGATAGAGTTTGTCTAAATTTGTTGAGAGAGTATGACTTGAAATTTTCTTAATAGCATGTAAAGAAATAAACTAATCAACATAGCATTCATTTGGTTAATCCATGTGCCTGTTTCAAAATTTGATTTGACTAACTAAATACATTGTGTACAGGAAAAAGATCAGAGATACAAGGAGTTGGGTTTCAGAGATCGAATTACTCTTAGTAGTGGACGCTTCCTTCTGGGAAACAAGTATGCTGTTTGAAACTTTCTCTAGTTCTACTGTCATGAAATTTTCTTTTATCATTTCTAAAATTTCTGCACAACCAAAATTTTGAAGATGCCTTGTTTAACTAACAGCATTCTCTATTGTTCCTAATATTGTTTTCTGGGTCGACAGTGACACTTGAGGCTGTTTTGCAGCCACAATGTCGTCCCTGTCTTGAGGCCTACATGTAAACAAGATTCACATCTACTTTACTGTGGGATCATTTTAATTCGTTTGACATGAATTGACAGTTCTAGATTTAACACAGCATTGTTTTATTATTTCTTGTTGTATATGTGCTTAGGCACATGCACAATATGTTTGTTTCTTTAGACTGAACCATTTCTCCTGCAGGTATGCTCGAACTTTTGCATTTTTCTATACAATTTTTCTACACATACTGGTTTTCAGTTGTCTCTACCGAATGTCTGCTCTGAGTTATCTGAGGTAACATTTTTTTGCTATTTCCTACTTATGTGTAGTTTTCTTTTCCATTCTGTTCATTAAAACTTTTCTTCCTTCTTTATTGGTTTTGCAGCAACGGTGCAGAAACTCTTGGGGATGATGTGGGTCGGGACTTGCCCCATCCCGGTAGAAACTAATATTTGTGTTGATCTGGGACTGTGATATGGAAAATCGTTAAAAAAAATATGTGAGTATAATACTAATACCATGCATATACAACAAATCCAACATTGGAAATTTTTTGTTTATTCTTTCTTTTTGTTGAGCTTTGACGGCAATGAAAAATAGCCGCATTTCATCTTAACAAAACAGGGAGAATGATTATTTTGTGGTTCCTTCAAATGTTATACCTCCTTAATTCCAGTTTGTTTTACAGCACTGGAAATTGCTCCGAATTGCTGAAGTTACATCATTTACTCCGCATAAAGTTTTGTTTGTTTGGTGGAATTTATTTTTTGAAAAAATATTTTTTTGATTTTTTTTAAAATTTGATATTAATGAAAAATAAGTTAATAAAATTATAATTTAAAAGTTGACGAGAAATTAATAATTATTCTTCATATTTTTAAAGAAAATATATTCTTATCTAAAATATAGAATGTTTTTCTTTACATTTTAAATATTTAAACATAAAATATTGAAAAATATAATTTTAAAAAATAAAATTTTAAAATATGAAAAATATTTTTGAAAAGAAATCAAAATCTGCCAAATGGAGCATAAATGATGTTTCATTTATTTATTTTTATAAAGCAAGTATTTTGATATTGTTAATTTAGACGCCACCAAGGCATCACAGTTAGCAACGTGGTCTGTGCAAACTCCTATCAAATCATGTGATTATTTCTTTAAAATGAAAACCAAAAGCAGTGCACGGTTTGCAACCCAGTTTAATGTGACAACATGTGTGTTAAACGTGAAAATGAGAATACAATGAAATTACATAGCCTATGAAACGGTTTGGACATATCGTGTGTCAAATTTTATGACATCAAGTGTGTTAAAGAGAATGAGAAACAGAATACATATACGGTTTTCACTATCGAACCTTGATAAAATAGACCATACGATTTCACACTTCATTCCCTACACTCTTTACCCACACACTCCCTCTTACTTCCCCACTAAACTAGGATAAAACCCCATCTTTGCCCATTCAAAATCGATCCTCAACACACTTCCTAGGGTGACTTTTGGCTTGTTGGAAGCTAAAAGCGAGGTAAGAATTTTTCTCTTTACATATAATCTTGTGTTTCATTGTTTTGAAATTTGTTTATTAAATCTAAGATTGTAGTGACTGCAATGACTTATGTGTTGAGTTGAGTAATGAGAAATGTGAAGTGTTAGGTTATAGGATGATAAAGTTAGAATTTTAAAAGTTAGATTGAATGGGAGATAGGGTAAAGATAACACCCTAAACTGATTACATTTAGCAATCATATATTTATCGTGTTTAAGTAACTAATAAACCTTCTTCCTTAATTATCCATATTATAAAAATCCTAATAATTAAAAACTTTCAATTCATTTTAGTAACTATATTATTTAAATTTAAATACCATTTATACACTGCATATAAACTTTTTTAATATTAACACAATCACAACACGACCTTGCACACAACTTAAAACACGGCCTATGTGTAGCACGTCTCATGGGCATGACCCCATGTCAGACTAACGCTATGTTAATTATACACAGCCCGAGTTATACCTGTTGTAACCATTTATCAACCTTTAATCAACTACAACATTATACCTATATCATTTTAGATCTATAAGGATCAAACAACATATTATTATGCTAAAATCACAAATTTCACACATCTATATACTCATATAAACATATCATCTAATAAAATATCATATCAAACACGCGTATCATGCATAATGCATATATACATATATAGACCATGTTTGGGGTGATGAGAGATAGTGTGAAGGAGCTGCAACTATCCCACCTGCTGATAAATCTTAAACGCTCCTATCTAATTATTTGTACCTAAAATCAAAAATTACACATTTTTATGAATTGCGAATTCAGTAAGTAATCATTTATTATATGAATAAATATATCACATTTTTTAATAATAAATCATGTAACATATGAACATGTAAACCATATAATCATAATCATCATATCTATATAATTAAAATATCCAACTGTTGTCTAACAAATCCAACCGTCCTCTATATTTTTTCTGTACATAAGAACAAATCTCGTACACATTTTTAATCGTCCTCTACAAATCCAACGTCGTCTACATATCAACCTCCTATCTCCGTACACATATCATATTTGATCATATATTCTATATAATTCATTTGGCATTCATATATATGTACATTGTAATTTCAATTATATCATATTTTCATATCACATATAAATATCTATATAACTGTATTTAGGTGAGTTAGGTTATTCACCTGCTTAGTTGAGGTACTCGGAGTTTTTTAGACTCCGATCCTAATTTTGTCGTCTAAACTGCCATTCTACACATAATAAACAATCATATATCATTATATACATATTAAATTCCATTCCTTGTGACGTTTAAATGCATGTATCTGCAATTTTCATTTCTTTTTCCATTTTTTGATTCATCCCTAATCATACTAACTAAGATAGTTCCATAAAACTCATAATCTTTACAGACCAATTCTAAAATTAAGCATTTGTCACTTACCATTTTAGTTTCTTATTCCTTTATTTGATATTGTCCCTCCTTGTTTTTTACGAATGAAATTTTGATGACGACTTATGTAGAGAGGAATTTAAGAAGATGTTGGTTGGTTTAGATAGTGTTCTGTCATGAAAATGAAGGAAAAGAGCTACTGGTTGCTTTTAAACTTCATTCCATGCCAGCCTCTACTTTTACTTTTTTTTTGTTTTACAAATTTTGACAGCACGACACGACTGTGTTACTTTATAGCATGACCTGTACTAGGCCGCACAACCACCATAGTATACACCACGATCACTGTGCTCATAATTTTTCCAGGAACACGACCCCCATGTTACACACCATGGTCATGCTCATACTTTTTTTAAGAGCACCCCCACCGTGTACAGTGGCACACCCGGTTGTGTTGAACACCAGAATTTAACCTGTTAAATTCTAATATTGTTCAGTATAATTATTCACATATACTCTTAATCTTACATATTTTAAGCCATATATATTTGATTTATTATTGATTTTTGTATCTATTTTATTAATTATGGACTATTAAAATATGAATATGATATTAAACATGTTTGAGGAGTAGTGTGAGTGAAGAAGTAATGGAAGTAATGGGTAATTTAAAGGAACTAGAGAAAGAGAAAGATTTTGGATTTAAGAAAGAAATAAAATAGTACAAATTGGGAGAAATATGGGTTTGATTGAAATCGCATGTAATGTATGTTGGGAAGTGAAAACTCAATGGAGAGATTGGAACAGGTGTTAGAGAAACACTTCTAGTTCTTCGGTATCGAGATAAGTATATATTCCAACACTTACATAACTATTGATTGTACTATACATGGTTAATTTGAGCTAAATTATGTGAATTGAAATTGTTGTTTGATTGTATGATGTTAGCTACAAGAATGCAAAACTATGATCGCAATTGAAATGAGTTATTGATATTATGAGAAAATAATGTTTGACAATGATGTATAAATGCTTGATGAAATGTGAGTGGTTGATTTGTGGAAAATAAAATTATGAATGGATGGTATGCGGTTGTCGCTTGTATTGATGGGTACATGTTTGATCGAATTCCCCAGTAAATGATGAAAAGTGAGATGTATGATTTCTTGAATTGATAGATATGATTTATCAAACATTGGAGTGTTAATGGTTCTTAGTTACATCCATTGCATAATATCATCTCATATAGTCTATTAGAAGAGCAAAATGTTATGTAAGAAATAACAATACAAATAATGACACAAGAAAATGAGATGGTACTAAAGTCAAGGGTTCAAGGCATAAGTTGTCAAGTGGGTGTCAACAAGTGCAATAAAATGAAAATGGTACAATAGAGTTAATGGCTCAAGGCACAAGATGCGAAATGAGCTAAAGGCCGTAATATAATGAAAAGGTACTAAAGCCAATGGCTCAAGGCATAAGATGCCAATGTAGGTACCAAAGAGTGTATATAAAATATATAGGTACGTATAATGCATATAAATTTGAAAAAACGATAAAAGTATACACGCATTGAGAACTAAGTGGAAGCATGACATATTATATTCCATGATTCATGAACATTTAGTAATGTATATGCTTGTTCTTAAATTTGAATGATTTGTTATTGATGAATATTGTGAAATTGAACTTGTGAATCATGTTTGAGAGTGTTTAAGATGTTGTGCATACTCCTTGTGTATGTGTTGAGTGATTGTGGATCTGATTGGTATGGATCTAGATGTTGAATGCACAATTGTTTTGTAAATTGGACTGTGTTTGTAGTGAATTTTATATGTTTCGAAGCAACACAAGGGCGTGGCTGGTTTGGACACGGTTTGTGTAAACCGTGTATCAGACTTTATGAACTTTCATTTGTTAAAATTAGTGTTTAATTTGTATAATGAACTCATATGGTTTCTCATACGGTTTGTGTGAATTATGTGTCAGACTGTATGAATTTAATTTTTGGTGAAAAATTAGATAGTGGATATACACGGTTTGAGAACAATCGTGTGCCAAACTGTGTAAGGTAACACGAGTTACAATAGTACCACACAATTTGCAACACGGTTTTTCCCAACCGTGTGTCAGATCTCGTGACTTAATAAATGTTAGGCAGTGATATTGTACAGTTTGAAGCATGGTTTAAGAAAACTGTGTAACATACTATGTGTAACATTCTCGTTCCGAATCACTTAATTAAACTTTTAATTAATATATTTAAGAAAAATAAAATGTTTTACAATAAAAATGACGAAAATAAATGATTAGAAATAAAGATATGAAAGGGTGACAAAAGAGTGATAAAAAGGTGACGTTAAATAGCCGAAAGAAAGGACAAACCTCAGGAACAACCAAGAACACGTGGTGGAGGCCCAAAAATGCGTGGTGGGCACGACCACACGTGCTCTCATGCCCACCACGCGTACTCATGCAATTCCAGCAAAAAAATATAAGTTCGGATGCTTCCCGATTTCCTCAGAACTCTCAGAACCATCAAATTAATTTCATAGAAAGGGAGAGCGAGAGAGTTAGAGAATAAGAGAGATTCAATGAGAGAGAGGTGGAATTGAGTAAGAAAAGTGATTCGAGATATCGAATCATTCGTAGTTTCGAGCCGAGAACCCAGTGGTATAAGCGGAACAGGTAAAACTCGGAGTTTTCGTTAATTTTTACGAGTTTTACTATAATTGTTTTGTGATTCTTGCTAAAATTAGTGATTATTGATA
>CANYCX013503137.1:0-15420 GCA_948193385.1 Breynia disticha f. nivosa | reverse complement strand
AATCGAACAATGCGCTCTCTAAATTCAAAACTATTCCATTTTCTTGAAGTTGGTTAATCTCCAATTCTCATCTCAAACTACTCCATAACAAATTAAAATTGAAATATTATTCCTTGTTGTGATAAACTGAATTAAAATTTTCGTTTCAAAATTTTCAAAGTGAAAATAAATTCAATCTTAAAGAAATGAGTTTAATTTGTTTAACTCATAAAATTTGATTAGATCTTCAAGGTGTCTCTATGATATTTGTATTGATTTTTGTAAATAGATGATTATAACTTTTTATGTTTTTGCTGTTAATGGCTGCAAATGTAATTTTGTTAGTAAAGTGATAGTGTCGGGTGATTTGCAAATAGAGAAGTAGTTGTGCAAAAACTTTCTATTTTTTGTGAGTTTGCAATTAAAAAATGTAATAGAGGCATTTATGTAATCAACCCTTAAGTAAAAGGAGTAAAGTCTAGAGTAATGTCAAGTTCAAGATTCGTCTCGGATAAAATCGACAATAAATAGTACAGAATTAATGCAATAATGAAGCAAATCGGAAAATAGACAGGATATATGATTTATTTTGGAAGGAAATAAATATAAACAAGGCCAATTATTTGATTGACTCTACAATACAATATAATTAACTAAGAGCATAATTGATTTATTGCCAAGCACAAAGACCATAAGTACAGGAGCAAGTTGACAAAAAAATCCATCAACGCCACCTGACAGCAACTTTCTGCTTCTGTTTTACATCATTCTCAAGCAATTGTAAGATTTTTACTTTGTGCTTTTTCTCACATTTTATTGATACATTTTGGTCTTTTTGTTATTTATTGTTATCGTTTTGACAATTTGAGTTCATTGAATCAATGATCTTTGAAAAAAGATCGTTCTTATTTTCTCATTTAACAATCGTTTGATTAAATTCAGTTTTTTGCGCATTTTATTTTTCAGTTTGGAACAACTTAAAATTCCGAACATGCTCGCATTATTTTCTAACTCTGTTTCATGCATTCACAGTTAGAGAGGACGACGTTTGTGGTCTTTCACGAAAAAGAGACAAACAAGATTATAATTTATAATAACTTTTTATAGTTAAGAATTAATTTAACATATTTCGTGCTGTTAAATGGTTAAGGTGCAAGCGAGTGGCGTACACCTATAAAATGTAAAGGCCACCGACACTATTCATACTAAATTGGAATATGGACGTTATTACATCGCAGATTCATTTTAAATTTTAATACCGACAAATTGCCTCCGACTTCAACTCCATTCTTTCAGCTGTGATTGTGGTTTATATTACTTCATTTGTTTTAAAATATGTGTAATTTCAACTGTACGATAAAAATAAATAATTACACTTATTTTAAAATAAAATTTTAGAACTAAGATTCCGTTTGTTTGGCAGAAAATATTTTTTTTTAAAAAATATTTTCTTTATTTTCTGTTGTTTGTTTGAATAAAAGAAAATAGTCAATGAAAAATAAATTTTGGTCAACTGGAAAATAGTTTCTCTATATAACATATTTTTTGACAAAGTGTTTTCTCCTTTTTAAAAGAGGAAACCATTTTCCAATTTATCACTTGCTTATATTTAGTGTCTAATATTGTATATTATTTAAATATTTTAAGCTTTATTATATAATTTTTATCTGTTAATGTATTTTTAATATGTTTAAATTTTATTTATGTAAATTCTAAATATTTTTAATTAAATTTTTATATGGTTATCAAACACTAGAAAATACAATTCTGAAAAACAAAATTCTGAAGCTTATTTTTCATAGACAAATATTTTCTCTAAGAACTCATTTTCTGTGAAACAATCGCAACCTAAAATTATATTTATTTTGAATCGAGGGAGTATATGACTGTGGGATTGATGTTTGTTTCTATATGTTTATTTTTAATGAAGAAACATGAAAGCTTTTGCTATTTTAATTATGGTTCTTGATTTGTTAGAAACAGGGATTGCTTGTCAAATCTCCCCTATAATTTCAACCATTTATTTATTTATTTATTTATTTATTTATTTATAGGAAATAAAAAGGTAGCCAAACGTGCTCCATAAAAAAATATTTGTGAAGATAAGGATTGTGCAAGAAACAAACAACTTTAATACTTTATAACATGAAAGATGAGATCATGTATTAAGACAATTAAAAGTAGTTTGATTAATACATTTGTAAGTAATTTTTTATAATCAGCTAAATATTATCAATGAATTTAGCAACTGTTTGGAATATATTGTATTTCTTTTGCAAATCCAACAGAATTTTATTTTTTTATATAATCGATCGTAAATTATTATTAATTCATAGAATTAAGCGTAATTTTTGTTATAAAAATTGAAAAGATCCAAAAACTAAGTTTTGATAAGGCGCAGAGCAGATATGTGTATAGGTTGGACCCGCTCACCTACTCACTCATGTCTTCGTATTGGCAGAAAATAAAAAAAAAATATTATGATTAATTTAAAAATAAAATATTATATATATATATATATATGAAAAGATAGCGGAAGTAATAGTGGCATAAGCAGCAATGAATGAATCTCCCACCAACCTCAGCCACCACCCACTTCTTTTGATGTTTTGGATTTTCACCATCCCACTATTGTGCCGAATCAATTAGGTTGAACTCGCACTCTAGTGACACCCTCATTTCTCAACCCCAGCTGGCCTCAGAAATGGAAGGAGGGTTTTGTATATTAATACCATAAATACTTATCTAAAATTTATTGAGGTTCATTCTAAAAGTAAGTACAAGTAATTCTCCAAGTGCTTTGGAGGCGCGTAAGCAACAACTCCTGCAACACAACAATTGTTTTTTCAAACCTTTTTGCCTTATTCATTTCTCTTGTTTTCCTTTAATTAGTGGCTGTTATTTATAGATTTTTAACGTCTTTTGGGTATTCTCCTTTTGGTCCATATTCATTATTATTAATTTAATATCTTATCAAATTCTTCACTTTTATAATCATAGCAAATTCTAAATAGATAATATTTAGCAAAAAAATCATAATATAATTCACAATAAATTAATAATATTGTTTAATATACCAATACTAAGGACATCTCTAATGGTGAACCCTATCAAGCGGTTTTATGAAACTGTCAACTCAGCATTCCACTAATTCTTCACTTATAAACCTCAACTTTCTTAAAATCTTTCTAATGTTATAAACCTTATTCAAAGGTTTATACTTAACTAATTTGGACCCACAATTATTATACTTTTTAATATAATATATATATATATATATATATATATATATATATATATATATATATATAATTATATGAAATAAAAAATTTTATTTTATATAATACAAAAAATAAATATTAAAATTTAATTATTAAAATATTTTATTAATATTTAATTTGTTAAAAAATTAAATTTAAGATTAAAAATATAAAAAATAAAATTTATATTAATTTATTTTAAATATAAAAATAAAAAAAATATTTATTAATTTTTTAATTGTAGGCTCCACCTGAACGTTGGAGGTAACAATTATACAAAAGGACATCTTTTCAAACTTAATCTACTAAAATGACACGTAAAATATGATTTAATTTAAAATAGCATATTGTGAAATTTAAGGTTTTAAAATGACAGTTTTGAAAGATTGTTGTAGAAAAATAACAACATAATTTTATTTCCCATTATGACATCAATTTTTATTATAAAAATAATTGTTTCACATTTAAATTGTTCAATTAATAGTTAAATTCCTTACTTGTAGAGGATCACAGCCGTTATTTTGGGGGGTTTAAGGTACACACGTTTAAGTTTAAATTTTGAAACTCAAACAGTTATTCAGGGTAGGAAAATTAAATCAGCTTCACTTATTTTTAGGTGTTTCAAGTTGAGTGGAACTCTCATACCTTCCTCTTTTCCAGAAAACATGTGTTAGTTTGTGGCATTAGGATTTTTTAACGAAAGAAGATTTTAAGATCAAGAATGGTGAGGTTTAAACAGATGGCTCCTAAAGTAAAACGGACCAAGGTAGATGTCGAGGATTACTTGTCGAGCAAGGAAGATGATGACATCGAGGTATTTGGTCATCGTTTTCTTTACATTTTTCTGTACCTTTTTTCGGTTGGATTTGTTTCTTAGAGCAGTGGGTATTTGTAAAATGCTGAGTTACGAGAGTTTTAAGTGTGTGAATTGCTCGAAAAGTGGTGTCTAAATGTGCCTAAAAGCTTTGAGTTCTAGTTTTAGCGTAAACATGAATGTATGTGCAATGATTGTGAACTACGTGAGTCCTTTTGTGTCTAGGTTTATTGGGTTTTGTTTTGTTTATGTTTTTCTTTTGTGTTGATTGTTGAGAAATATCGTATTGTTGTTGGATTACGACAAAATCGAACGACCTTTTATTTTCGGATAATTTTTGTGAGTTCTTGTTTCTTGGCTTATGTTTTCTGCTACATGTTTTTTATTTGTGTTCGTTTAGACAATGTTTGTTTGTGTATTTCTGAATTGATTTTTTTTTAGTTGATGAGATGATTGTGAATTTAGAATGAGATGGATGTGAGTCTTGTTGTGTCCAGCATTTCAGGAATTTTGTGACTGGGAGTACATTGGAGTTTGCATAAATTTTATGTGTTGTTTTTTTTCTAGTTTTTGAGGATTATGTTCTGGATTGTGTGTTTTATTTTTGGCAAGTTCGCTCTCCAAGAGGTTATAGTGCTCAACAGACCATTTTGAAACGTGAAGGGAAACGAAAAATTGTAGCTGGGGTGAAAACTTCTGTTCATACTTCTAAGTTGAAAAAAGCTAAGAGTAAATCGATCGAAAAGCAACGAAAGAAGCAGCCAAAGAAAAAAGATGAAGGCAGAACCGATTCTGATGATTCAGAACCAGAATTGGAAGCCGAGGTAATTTTAAGTTCTTTTAGATGATTCCACCAATTGGCGTAGTGTGTGTCTAATTGTAACTAATGGTTTTAAGTATTGTATATGGGTTTAGTAGATGGATTTCCATATTTAATGAATTTTGTGTCAGAGTGTATTTTGGAGCTTTAATAAATTTTATGTGTCCTTTTTTTTCAATATTTTGAGGGTAGTCTATGTATCTTGTGTATTGTTTTTTGGCATTTTTCCAGTAGAGATTGTTAATAGACATTAGTCTAATTGTGTTCTGAGAATTTTTGTGATTAGTTTATAAGTTTATTTGCCAACATAAATTTGTTTGATTGTATCTATATTTGTTTTATCGACAGAGTCGCTCTCCAAGATTTGTTAGTGCTGAGAAGTCCGTTTCAAAATGCGAAGGGAAATGGAAAGCTATAGCTAGGGAGGAGTCATCTTTTGATACAAGGAAGTTGAAAAAAAAGGAAGAGTAAATCGAAGGATGAGGAAGGAAAGAAGAAGAAAACAAAAATTGTCGAAGGCAGAACATATTCAGATGACTCAGAACCAGATTTGGAAGATGAGGTTAAGAGTAAGTCAAAACAAAAAAAGTAGGCGAAAAGTGTGAAGCTTGGTCAGAGGACATTTAAGGATTACATGAAGGTTGGTTGAAAATGAGTTTAGAACTAATTTAGACTCATCAATTTCTTTTTAGTTTGTTTCTACATAATACTAATATATGTCGCTGTTCTCTTCTAGGTTAATTGTAGAGAGAAGGAAATTTCAAGGTTCGAGGAATGCATAATTGATTTTGATTCTGACACAGAACCAGAAACGGAGAAAGCTCCCAAAGTTCAGGGGAAGAAGAAGGTATGTTTTAGACTCAGTTAGACTCATTTCAGTTTTCATATATCTGTTTATAAGTGACAAATGATTTTTATTTTTTTTTTGTTTTAGGGATGATAAGAAAAAGAAAAAAACTATAGCTTCATACAAAGGGACAGTTAATGCTGATTCTGGTACAGAATCAGAATTTGGTGCAAAACTTAAAGCAAAGGGGATAAAGAAGAAGAACTTGAAAGATTATGGGAAGGTATGTGTTTAAAATTTTAATTATGTGGACTTATTTAGACTTAGTTTTGTTTCAGATTGCTGTTTTATGTTCGAATGATTTTTGATTTATTTTTTTAATGCAAGGGCTAAGATTCATTGTTGATCAGGACAATCATTTTGGAGCGAGAGTTCAGATAAACTATGACCTGGAGTTTGCATCGTTCTTAACGCAGAATCTTAATGAGACACAGATCAGTATAATAAGGAGGACATGTTTTGGCTTTTTGTTGGATTATGCTCCGATTGTGGGTCAGAGCTAGTTGGTCCATTCTTTGGTTTTGAGAGAAGTTGACGGGAACAACGTCAACTCAATGCTCTATGGTGTCAGGGGTAAGGTGTTGTGGTTCGGGTTGGAAGAATTTGGGTTGATTTCAGGACTGAAGTGTGAGGGCGATAAGAAATTGGCTGATAATCTTGATTATGACGGTCGCCTAATGTCGAGGTATTTCAAAACTGACAAGTTAGTGAAGAAGAATACGCTCGAGGATGTTATAAGGCTGACTGAAGAATTTGATTCTGATGAGGATGCGATGAAGTTGGCTATTTTGTACATGATTCACCAATTTTTTAATGTAAGTCACCCTGAATATCGCCTGACCAAGAAGGACATAGATATTGTGGATTCGAGAATGTATGAGGAGTTCCCGTGGGGGATTGTGGCATTTGAGTCATTGAGGGAGTTTATTAGGTGGAGGCTGCAGGCACATAAAAATAGGGATGAACTGATTAATTATATGATTGATGGATGCCCGACAATTTTCGAAGTGTGGTTCTACAAGTGTTGTCCGGTGGTTATGAACAGTTGGCTAATAGACGCAGTGCTGAATGGAGAATCCCCAGGATCTTGAACTGGAAAGCTGAGAAAAAGCCAACTATCCATCAACTGAATCGAAATATATTTGACAACCCAGAGGTAATTATGTAGTATGCCTATGTTTGTGTTCTATCTTCGTTTAGACTCATCTGGACACATATTTAATCAGACTGGCCGACGCTTTTTTTTCTTAATTTAACCGTTTACTTTTTTAAAAAAATTTGTTTCTTAGGTGCTTACAAAAAACGTATTTCCTACGGGGCTTGAGTTAGCACATCCTACGATTGGTAGTGCTTCTGATTCTCTTAAGGCGAGCATGTTCTCCAAGAATGATTTAATTGGTAAGTATATAAGGGGTCTGGAACTGAGATATGGACATAGCTGGGACACAGTTGATGATGCGCTGATACCAATGAACACGGGAAAAGAGCATTGGCTTCTTTTGCGCATTAATTGAATGAAAGGTATTATATATATATATATATAATTCTATTAGAAACGAGGGACATGACAATGAAATCAAAGAGTTGGTTAAGACACATTCTAAAATATTACCGATATACATTGATATGTGTGATGTGTGGCGGTCGAATAGAATGAAAAGAAAATATAAATCTAAGAAGGAGTTCGACATTGTGCATGTAAATGGGTTGCCCACTCATGACACAAGGTACGTGGTAATTTTTGTTGTGTCTGTTTGTATCCTTTTTGATTTGTTGTTATCATTTGCTATGTTTTTTATTAATTTTCTTTTACAAGGACTGTGGTGCCTTTACACTTGCATTTGTTGAGTATTTTGTGAGAGGTAAACGTAAGATGACAAATCCTTTTGATGTTGAGGGATACTGATCAAGACTTGCATCACTCATATATCATTACGACTTAATAAAAAGGATGGAAGGATTGCGAGTGAAAGCGATAGTGATCGTTAGATTTCAATTTTTTCTAGTTTTTTCCAACTTTTTTTGTAGAGTTTAAGATGTCATTTTGTTTATGTTAGAACAATATGATATCTATACATATATCGTTGCATAGTGTGATATGTTTTTCATATGTCTAAATCGACTTTCTGTGTTTATCTTCCAATGTGTCTAATTTGCTCCAATAATATAAATTGCAATCCTTTTCTATTTTTCAGTTAGCGTTAAATTGTAGTTTGTCTAAGTAATCAAAGATATCAATATCATGTGGATACTTTTTTGTGTATAAAGTCAACACACAAAAAAAAGATATGTAGTATTGAAATATTTACTTTTATTATCGGATATAATTATTGTGTCTATTTGAGTCCTCCGAAACATTGCAATACATCTTAACAATATCCGAATAATCAAATTGCTGGCGGATTTTTGCAGGTCCTCTTGTTGTGCTTAACTCCTTGACAAATCTCACATCTGCTAGATTTGTTTTTCACTTCAGTTTTTGATTTGAACCTGGTTTTTCTTCTTCTTCCTGGTTTCTTGTTGGTCGACGGTGTCAAGACAACAATATTATTGATGTTTTGTGGTATTTCTTTCCACTCTTGCGAAGAAATAGGCAATATGTCTGCCTTGTAAGCTGCCTTCAAAGTATCATTCAGATAGTATGTCTAGCAATATTTGTAAGGTTCGTCGTAGTTGTAGTTTATGACTTTACATGCATGTCTGCAAGGTAATTCTTCTTCCTGAAATTCTATGCATGTACATGTGTGTTCCTCCATGTTGACGACATAATTTCTCTTCCCCTCAAATACATTGTAAATTTTCTCTAAGACAGGTTGTATCTGATTTGCTTTCAAGAGAAAAGTATGTTAGTTGCATTAAAAATAGTACTACAGGACACAAATAGACTATTTTTGTCTTTTGAATGAAAAGAAAAAACTTTACCACTGTACCTTCATTGATTTTCCTTGAATCATGTTGTTGATTAATTGCTCTTCATACTTCTTTGTTAAAGTTGAGGTAGTGTTCCTCGCCATTATTTTGAATTTGTGACTCCATTCTTAGACCAATGCTCTTAATTGTTCAAGCAAGGTAGTGATAGGCATTTCTTGTGCCATGTTGTTCCCTGCGTTGCAGGATTCTGCGACGTTTGATGTCATGGTTTGCCTCCTGTTTTCCTTTGCATATATTGCTACCCAATCTTCTTTTCTCAGCTCATTACTCAAATAAGTGACAACCCTGTGATCTAATTTCTTCAACTGTGTCATGAAGTATTGGTGTGTTTCTTCAGTGTAAGCCTTCGCTGCTCCAAAAAATATCTTTCTCAAGTCATCGCCGTTTTTTCTAAATTGAGTCTTCAGATTATTGAGGATGTGATAAACACCAGCTTCTGGATATATCTTTTGCGATGCATTTTTTATACTCTCATGCCGGTTAGAAATGATACACATGTCTTCCCTGTATCCAAACATTGTCTAAATGAGTCCAATAACCATTCCCATGACCTATTGTTCTCCGAATCTACAACTCCAAATGCAAGTGGCATTATTTACCCAGCTGCGTTATACGTGCATGCAGTAATTAACGTCCCTCCGTATGATTCCTTCAGGAAAGCACCATCAGCAACCAATTGTGGTCTACGAAATTTCTAACCCTCTGTGCAACCTGCTATGGCCATGAAAGCATAGAGGAATGATCTGAATTGTACACATTTAGACACATAATGGACAATTAGGATAGTAATACATTTTTAAATGGAACATAACAAGCCTAAATGAAGTTTTAATTATCCATTACCCGTTTTCTAATGCTTTCATCCTAGTGTAGGTTCCTGGGTTTGCCCTTTCCAACAGATGAAAATAAGAGGGAATGTCGTTATAAAATTTTGTAGGATTTCCCAAAATTTGTTCAACCGCTTTTTCCTTTGATCTCTATGCTTGTTGGTATTTGATTTCGACCCATATTTTTCGTGCACATCTTGTTGTATATTCAGGGGACCATACTTTGTCTTTGTGTTTTTGAGATTTTTGGTGACAAGCGTGGCAATAAAATTTGCGGACAGGTGCATGTGTTCTTGGAATCTTTTTTGCAAAGCATAGGTGTGGACGTTGTTAAACCTTCGTATTTTGAATGCATCCGTCTTTGATATCAAAGAAGCTCGCAGAAACCATTCACAATCATTACTTATGCAATAGACCCAGTAATTCTTGCTATTTGATTTCTTCACCATGTAATTGAAATATTTGGCCAATGCGTGATGAGCAATGAAATACTTGAAGACTTTTTTATCCTTAAAAAAATCTCCAATTTTAATTCTGGATCAATCTTAAATTTTGAAAATGTTGACATATCATGGTATTTGCTGAACAAATTTTCCAAAGAGTCCTTTCCCGTTTTCAATTTCTGCAATGAGTCCAAATGAGACCTGAGCAAGTTCAGTGGTATATTCTTGCAGTTCTGCCATATAACTGATGGGACATTGCTTAGTCATTTCATATTCGTCAGAACTTTCTTCTGCATCATTGGTTTCAGTGTTGCATTTGCTCGTGCTATCATTCCCACATTTTCTCTTTTCACTGGTTTTGTAGTCTATATGAGTCTGTTTCCTTTTCTTCACTTCGGATTCATGTGGCTGGCCAACTTTGTTTTTGCGTCCAATGGTTATGCAAAGTGGGAATTTCATGAAATCTTGTTCCTTCCTCTTGATTTTTTTGTAGAACTCCAAATTAATGTCATTTTTAATGGAGATTGCTGGATAATTTTCTCGAACCTAGAATTTTATGGAAATTTCTGAGTCGTCCGTGTGTAAATTTTTAGAAATCTTCTCCACCAACCCGTTGTAATTGCAATACGAGTCTATATTCATGTCGCTGACGTTGTATTCCTGAAAGTTTCCAGCATCATCCCAGACTCCATTATACTGTATTAAAATTTTGATATCTACCATTTTCGTCAATTGCCTTAGAAAAATGTGTCCATTTGTATTGTGTTAGATATGTAACAAATGTATGATTTCATGCACAACATTTACACTAAAACATTTCTTTAAGATGTTAAAAAATAGTATATAATGTGTCTAAATGTGTCCGAATTCTTTTTTTACCATAGGTTAACAAATAAATCTGTGCTGTTTTTTTTTGAAATACAGGGTGAATAATTGCAAAACCCCTCGGATAGTTTTAAAAAAATAAGGACAAAAGAATCATTTAAAAACTAACCTTTGTTTTAGTTGAATCTTAGTGCTTGCGAAGCTTTTGTGGTCACGATGAAACAATTTATGTTTTTTTTTCCTGCGTTTCTGTTGGCAGTTGAATGGTGAGTTCAGAGTTTTTGTTGATCTGTAAAGAGAGTATTATGTTTTTTGCAGAATGTTTTCAGGGATTTAAATTTGAGGTTTGCCGTTATATGTTATGTGATAAGGTAGGTACATATTCAAATTTTAAATGTGAATAAATGCAGTAATGGCTGCAATCCTGAAAAAAATGCTACATATCTCGGTTCTTTTCCTTTTTAAAAATAAAATTGTGTGTTGTTTTTATTTCAAGAATGACATGATTTTTTAAATTGAAAAATCTGCTATTATGGTTGAACTTAAATGAAAGTATGTCATTTTAGTTGTCCAAGTTTTGTCATGACATATAAGTACTAATACTTTAAAAAGATGTCATATGAGTAATTTTTCTCAGAAAATTATAAGAATGTCATAATAGAGATTCCTATAATTAAAAATGCCCATGTATGTTCTCTCATTTCCAAATATGTTATAGTTCAAATACTAAAATATGGAAATGCACAGATTTTTAAACAAAATTATATGAATGTCAGCTGGATGTTATTGATTTGTGTTGCCATAATTGCATGATCATTTTGAAAAAAACTTCCAAATCCACACCTTTAATGAAGGTAACACATATGACAACTGATCAATACTACCAAATTAAAACATTCAGCCATTAAATTTCGTATAAAACATTTGTGAAACAGGTTGTTCAGACAATATTAAAATAGAAACAAAACAATTATACAAGCAGAAGGAATATTTCTGGAGGTAATGTGCGTAAAAAATATTTTTTATTGATCTTTTAAGAACTTTTTTCATTGTTGCTTTCCCATGCTTATATGGTTGAATGTTGGGAGGAAACAAACACGACTTTTCTCGTTTCATGGATACTGTTTAAAAAAATTTGGATGAACTAAATTCTGTTTTGTTCTAAAGTGTTCATCGAAGTTCCTGTTTTCATTTTGTTTGTATGAACATAGTTCATAATTGTTTTTATTTGTTATTTATTTTTTTTTTTGGTGTTTGAATAATTTTTTATGTTTGCGTCAGTTTTGAAAAATTGCATTGGAGATGGCGGCTTTTCCCGCAGTAATCAAGTATGGGGGCAGATTTAATCAAAATTTAGTTTACGAAGGTTACAGGATGAACGAGATACGTATCCACAAACCTTAAGGCTCTACAATTACAGATAAGAACATCTTTGAACTTTTCTGATAGCAGATGTATCACGCGCATTCATTTCATCTTGCATGAGGAGTGTCCACCCTTTAAGTTGGACAACGATAGTGATTTAGCTTTTTACATTGATGTTAAGAAAAGACAGAGTAACACAATTGCTCATCTGTTGGTGGTTGAAGTAGAAGAACGCCTGGATAGGAACATTGTTGAGTGCATAGAGAATGATGTACAGGATAACGACTGCGTCGATACAATGTCGTGCGATGCTTTACCAGTTATGTCTTTTTGTGTTGAAATTTGTTTTTTATTGTATTTTATGTGGTATGTACCCTATATGATTTTAATTGACAACCTTGAGGTATTTATTTACTTTGTCTGCGTAACAGTTATCAAACATAGGTGATAATTCGTTAGGTTGTGCAACACTGTGCGAAATGAACATGAATTATCTGACCGATATGGTTGAGTAAACCTCACAGATGGGTAAAGAAATAGTTGAGTACAATGAACATTTCCATATCGACAATCTCGACAGTGATTCAGAAGATGAGGGTGAATTCACTGAACTAGAAAATTTTAAAGTGGGTGCAATTTACATGAACAAGAAAACACTAAAGTTAGCAATGTGTCACTATGCATTGCGGCAACATTTCAATTTCAAAGTGGACAAATCTTGCAACCGGAGGTATTACTTGGTATGCGCTGGCAGACAGTGTGAATGGTTTTTCAAAGCTTCTGCCATTGGAAATAATGGAAATTTCACCATTAGGGCGTTCAATGATGTTCATACTTGTTCACTTCAGGATAGATTCAAAGAGAACAGACAAGCGTCCTCTTATTTCATATCAAATGTCGTTAGGAGAACGTACAGAGAAACAATTCATATTATGGTCCCAAAGACATATAGGCCGAAATAAAAAATAAGTACGGAGTTGATATTCCATACAACATGGCTTGGAGAGCAAGAGAGTTGGTTACGGACGAGGTTTTAGGAAATAAGAAAACTTCTTACAAAAATGTTCCGACCTATTTATACCTCTTGGAGCAATCAAATCCTGGGACAATCACGCGAATCAAAACCTTGGATGACGGGTATGTTCTTTTCTGTTCTTTCTTGTAACCTTCTATTGACTTTGTTTGTTTTTGTTCATTCTTGTTTGTTCTGATGTACGTTGTTCTATTCCAATGTTGCAGATAATTTCTCTATGCATTTTTAGTGTTGCATGCTTCAATAGAAGGTTTCCTTTATTGTAGACCGCAAGTAGTCGTTGATGGGGCCTTTTTGACCACATCTTTCGGGGGCACGTTATTAACGACATGTACATACAATCAAGCCGGAGGCATTCTCCCATTAGCTTTCGCAGTTGTTGATTCAGAGAACAACAAGGCATATCATTGGTTTTTCGATTGCTTCAGAGACACTTTTGGTCACAGAGACGGAATGTGTTTCATTTCAGATCAAGCCGACAACATATCATATGGTATAACACAGGTGTATCCGGAGGCAGGACACTACTATTGCATATACCATCTGAAAAATAACATCAAGAAAAAATGTCGTAAAAGTCACAAAGAGTTGCATAAGTGGTTCTTCAAAGAAGCTAAGGCATATACAATGGAGGAGTTTGATAGGTGCATGTTGGAATTGAAGAAATTGAGCAAACCAGTTGTTGATCATATAACGCAGAATGTTCCAAGAGAGAGATGGGCAGCACTTTTTTCAAAACATTATAGGAGACAACCCATGACATCTAACATCGTGAAATCATTGAACTCGAAAAACAAAAAAGCCAGAGAACTTTCAGTTACTGCATTGCTTGAACAATTAAGATCAACGATACAACAATGGAGCGTCAAGTTCAAAGTAGAAGCAAACCACACTGTAACACTGCTTACTAATTTGTTTCACAAAAAGATTTTCTGAAGGATCGTGCGATCGCAAGATTATCAGGTAATTTAATGTCGTTCTTTTCTGTTCTTTCTTGATCTATATTACATTGAATATGTTTTATTAGTTCAATGTTGATAACTGTTCCTTAATGTATAGATATATCAATCATCGGATGTTGTTTACCCCGTAAGAGAAAATAACAAAAATTTCGTCGTCGATCTGGATGAACGGACTTGTACATGCAACAAATTCCAAAGTGAGCAACCTTGCTGACACGCAGTTCCCATTATGGTGAAAAAAACATTCTGATTGAGTATTTTTGTTCACTGTTCAACATGACTGAAACATTAAAACAGACATATAGGCCACTTGTGAATTCACCACCAACCTCTGCGGAGTACAACATTCCAGACGAGGTAAAGAACAAGGTCGTCAATGTTCATGCTAAAAAGTTAAAGTTGGTCGAATCAGAAAGAATAGATATAGAGCAGCAGAAATGTACTGTATGAAAAATATATGTAGTACATGCAAGAAGGAAAACCATAACAAGAGAACTTGTAAAAATATGCCTGTGTAAGGAAAAAAACTCATCTAGTTGTTCAACTGTGTGCTTTGTTGTTGAAAATAAAAAAATAATTGTGCAAGCACTTATATTCAATTTTGTTGAATGACAAAATATGAATGTTCAAAATATCGCCGACTATGTAATCTGTATTTCCTTTGATCGAAACAACATTAAAAAACAGATAAAATAATAAAACATGCAAAGAGCGGTTCATGAAACATGGATCAAATTTGTTCACAACCGCTCATATGTTTAAGCGCATTTTATATGTTCATTTCTGTTATGATGTGTTCATACATAACGCACTACATTAGATTCTTTACATACAATTTTGTTCCCCATTAAGAATACTAAAAGCAGTTGTACGCATGAATTCATCAACAATGGTGAACACATAAAATTGTTATCCCTTAAGAATAAGAAAAACAATTATAAGCATGAATGACAAATATGATTGTTTGAAAAAATAACATTAGAATTATAAATAATAGATCATTTATAAAGTAAAGTCATTGTTCTCCATAATTACCAAAAAATTCAACCATTACCTACGTACATGCCAAAAAAAGTTCAACATCGTTAAAACTACATAAAATTTTATGCAGAAAACCAAAAACTGCAAACACAGATTAAGTTGATTTTTTCTTGCCTTCCAAATCTTCTGAGGTTTTTCGAGAATCCTTTTGTCATCACTGGCGATGTCATTGAGCTTTTTCATCTTGGCGTAGAGGTATAACAAACAAGTTATACACTCCTGGTATATTTCAATGTTAAACGTTTTATCCACCAAATCAACAAGATTGTGCAC
>CANYCX013498056.1:0-21253 GCA_948193385.1 Breynia disticha f. nivosa | reverse complement strand
ATATAAGATTGATGAAAAATTAATGCTTTAGTGGCATGATTTCAGCTGAAATGGACATAATTTTTATGCTGGAATAAATTATATTAAGATGAGGAAAATAGATTCTAAATCAAGTATTAGAAATGGTTGATTTGGAGTTGATAGTTGGTTGATTTAAAGTGGGTAGTATTGGAATAAACTCTTTAATGATATGTGGTAATTCCTTGTATGTTATAAATGATATACAGGAGGATTTTAAGAAATTTAAGAAGGAAATTGAGGCTGTGTTGATTATGGAATTTTCTTGGATTGGAGGTAAGTGTTTATACACTTACGTATTAAGTTGTATTTTTAATTTTATGCTTAAATTAATTAAGTATAAATGCTTGAAATAATATACCACTTGTGAGATAAACATTCAGTGAAAGAGAAATGATATATTGGATTAATGTGTATTAAAATAGATTGAATTTTTAGGGTTAAGGGATAAGTATGATTGGTTAAGAAAAATAAAATGTAAAGTGTTGAACCAGAAATTCAGAAACCAGACGAGAACGCGGAATCACCCCTAAGTACGCGGTTTCGCCCCGAACCCACGTAATATTTCCTAACATTGTGTATAAAGAACGCGGAGTGGACGCGACCCCGCGTAATCCATCTCCACACCGCGTAAATTACTTAAGCCAGAATAATAAACTGGGCTTCAGCCCAATTCCATTTTTAATATGTTAAAGAGCCCAATTCCATTTATAACATATATGGATTAATTATGACAGATTAGTACCCAAGTATACGGTCTGGGAACGACCCATGTTCTCTATACCAATTCCGTGTACTGAACTATCCACAAAATAAAATGGGTACACAATAATACCAAATTTTACGGTAAAAAATAAAGATAAAGAATGAAGAGACAATTGGAATAAAAAGAAAATAAGAAAAAGAATTGTTCTTATGAACAATATATGAGATAATGGCATAGTACCAACTTTGCCTTATTACGAATCCAAGACATATAAAATGACAAGTTTGAGAATTGATTATAAGTTATAAAAGCTTATAATAAATAAAATGTTCTTAGGAATATTATGAGAACTATATGAGATAATGCTTTTTAAATGGGTATAATATTATCCTTGCCTTCATAATAAATATTATGAATCATAAAAGATTGAAGTGACATGTTCTATCTTAATTGATATCTATGAGTTGATAATTTATGAAAGCATTTATTTGCTTTGCTGAACATGTCGAGCATATGCGATTGATATTTTTTTCATGGATGCATTGATCATTCATTGTGTTGCATTACTGTGTGACACTGAGATACGAGATATAGGCTGGGCCTGATGATTCTGGGCAAGAGCTCGATGCCGGTCTGGGACCGATGATTTCGGGAGAGATCTCGATTACCGTACGATGCCGGTCTGGGACCGAGGAAAAAATAAAAAGAAAAGAAAAGAAAAGAAAAGAAAGAGAAAAGAAAAGAAAGACTCCAGGGCAGACATTTGCATGTGATTGCACAGCATTCATATGCATTGGATTTCGCATTCATGACATATTTGAAATGTGATATTAATTATGAATGCGTTAAGTTTATGATTACTCATGTTCATATTTTTATTATTAGTATGAACAGTGGTTTGATACGATATTTTATTTGTATATGCTTTGGTATGGTTAGGACTCTTATGTGTGTCTATTTGTTTATATGATTGTACCTATAGTACAAATAATATTCTAAAAATATATAAGAAAAAAAGTTAAGAATGAGAAGTTGATAATTCAGTACGTCCTCGTATTGACCAGCATGTCATCGTGTTGGATATAAAAATTGAATATAAATGAACTTGAAGTTCAAAATAAGTAATTAAAATTGGGGATGATGGTATGAACATGTCTTCGTGTTCTAACTGGACCCCTGTTATTCATTTAAAACTTAAATTAGGTTTACAGTTACTGAGTATATTTTTATACTCACCCCTTTTGTTTGTTTTAAATGATTGTGCAGGTATAGCAGGATTACCGCGAGGAGGATTTGAGCACGTATTTTTGTAAACATTGATATTTTGGAAAAGAGGATTTAAAATAAGTGTATTTATTTTTACATTTCCTGTTGTATGATTTAGTAACTCTTCTCTATATCTTTGTTTATATTGTAATTGATTGGCAATTTTGAACAAATAATTTAACATTTTTGAAATCCAAAATTTAAAATCGGTATTGCTGTTGAATATTTAGAAAATATTGGTTTTAATTTTGGGTGTCACAGAGTGTGTTGTGGCTTGAATTAGTGTTGATAAGGAACTTAATTAGGTGAAATGTTCTATGGATATATGCTTAAGATTTACATGATGAACTGAAGTATGTATGTTTGGTATCGATGTGGTGAGGAGTATAATGTCAAATGGAACTTAAATGATAGTTTTCTTTGTGAAAGATGTTGAATGTGCTTAAGTGAATATGAAATTTTATAAGCGTTTGAATGAGCATTAATGAAAGTGGTTTTGATCTTGAAAATGGGTATGAATCATGTGTTTAATGGTCAATTATTATGGTTATGTGTATGGTAATGATGTACAAAGGATTAGGAGGAATGAATTATATGTTAAGTATGGAATTATCGGACTTCTATGAACCAACAGGTGTGAACGGCCTAGGGAATGGTCTACGTGGCCGTTCACCTAGCCGTTCACCATATAAGTGGAACCCTGTTAGGGCAAACAGACAGGTGAACGTCCATAGAGGTCGTTCCTTAGGCCGCTCACCACTGTCTGGCAGCCTTAATTTGTATTCATTTGAGATATAAGTGTGCTTGATACTTACTATGGATGTGTTAATCCTTGTTTGTTTAATTATATGTCCTAAATGTATCATTTGTCATTAGATAGTGGAAAATGATACGCTTGAATGTCCATTGTGTGGAGATTTACGAAAGTGTTGGATGTTGAGTTGTATGTTTTGAATGTGCCTTTAAGAATGTTATGTTTGTGTGGTACTTATTTGGTTTGTAAGAAAGGTGTATGAGTTGTGTTTGGTATGTTGAAATGTGTTAAGAAATAAATGAATTAATATGACTTGATTATTTATGAGATGACCTAAGATGACAAATTGTATGAGTGGATGACATTTTCTATGTCTTGTGTTGTGATGAATGGAACTTAAATGATACTTGTGTGTTATATGTCCCTTTGAGGGAAGAGTGGATATGCTTGTGCACATTTTGAGTGCTTGATCTTGGTTATTGTGATGAACTCGTAAGAGTTACTAATGATGTATGTGATGATTAATGCCACGAGATGGCCATATGAATGGGTGTGTATATCCATGATAATTTGAGAATATCGAATGTAAAGTGTGGAGTGGTTGGTATATGAGTAAAGGCTTGATTGTCATCATTTATGCAAGATGCTCATTTATGATTATGTGTGTGGCTAGAGGCCTTTGGAAAATGGATTGCATCGCATTCATTTCACTTCATGTGGCAATGTATGAGCATCATTCCATGAAATTCTTAATAGAAGAGGGGTTTGGCCCAATAAAAGTAAAGATGAGTGAAGTCTCTCTTTACAAGAAAATAAAGGGTTTGGCCCAATATGTGCAAGGATGAGTGAAGTCTCTCCTTATATGAAAACAAAGGGTTTGGCCCAATATGCGCAAGGATGAGTGAAGTCTCTCCTTATATGAAAACAAAGGGTTTGGCCCAATATGCGGAAGAGAGATAAGTCTCTCTATAAGTATGGAAAGTAGCGGAGATTGTGTGAAGTCTCTCTCTGGCTAAGTTTAACACAGTAGAGATAGAGTGAAGTCTCTCTTTGACTGTGTTTGAGGCTTCAGAGTACATCATTTGTGTGTGGATGCATTAGCACTACATATGCATTCCTTCATTACATCATAACATGATGTCGATTGCATGAGAAATGAATGTGTATGGTTTACGATTATGATAAGAGCATGAATTGTGTTTGATATGATATGGACTCTTGTTGGGTTACATGTTATATAGGTATATGTTGAACTATATGAGTTGTGGGACATAACGTGAGCTGTATGCTTTGTGATGAAATGAGAATAAGTGTTCATCAATATGGTGATGATGTGAATGATAAGATGACCTAGCTATACTAAGTATGTATACTAAGTTGTGGTGATTATTTTATTGATAAATATGATGTGTTGTGGTATGTTAATCATGTAGATGAACATAAGCTAAATGAGTTAAGGCACGACTGAACTTATGAGGTATTGTGATTGAACGTGGAGTGTTAGTATGAATCGATCATGTCAGAGACATAATGAGATATATGCTCTTGCTTGAGTTAAAGATGGAATGAAATGGGAATCTAATGTTAGCTTGTACTGGAGTGATAGTAATGTGTATTATTATAGTATGGTTGGTTTATGACCATGGATGAATATGAGTAGTAAAATGATTTGATCGTGCTTTTGTTGATTGTGTGTTAGAATGATGAATGAGGTTATAAATGGATGATGCTTGATTGATTTTGCGAGATCTTTGGGATGTTGTTTGCATGCGATATGCTAATCGATATAAGGTGTAAAAATTAATGATTTTGAATTGGGTATAATTGTGTTTTGAAATGGCCATGGTGAGCCATTAGGGGACTTAGGTGCGAATACGGTTTAGTACTCCATACGTACACCTGTGTTGACCGAATGTTCCCCTGCACCCCAACATAATAATACTGGGCTTACTGAGTATTTTACATACTCACCCGTGTTTTGCTAAATATGTGCAAAGTGATAGGTATTCGGGACGGGACGACATTTCAGCAGGGCTAGCGGTGCGATACTTCTTGAAGGTCAGCTCCTAAGGATTTGATTATGATTGTTTTGTATGCCTGCACAAATTATATATATATATGAGAATTATGAATATGGCATGTAAAATTTTTTCCATTTTGCTTCTACATTTCAGGAAATGATTTGAAAACTTTAATTCTAATAGTTTCCTCTCTTATACTTACTGGTTTTAAAAAAATGGGCCAAAAATCAAGGTTTATTTAAAAATGAGTCTTGCAAAATTTGCCGTCACACTTAATTCATTTCCATTCCCATGGAAACAAGCAACTAAGGATATTTAGAATGTTAATCTTATAACTTTTAGGTTCTACTATCAAACTCCTCAACCTTGATACCTCTAGCACTTAAATAACATTCTTGAATATTTTATCAAACACATACCACAGGTCAATACATGAAGTGATAAAATAGTGCCTCATAATTTTATTACTCAATAATAAAAGTTTCAAACAATGTATTGGGCTAGGGCTTACACTAACATTATCACACCTATACATAATGCACGAAATGTTCATTTTTCCTCTGTACCATTAACGTTACCACAATTATAAACATCGTTTTCACAAATCACACAACACAATCTCATATGTAAACTCATCATGAAAATGTATGCCTCATGCTATGTCAATGGAAATCACATCTTACATCTCATATGTAGTTTTCTCTTCGATTTTTTTCTCGTTAGTTTTCTCTTAGAGTTTTTTCTCGGTAGTTTTCCCTTCGAGTTTTCACTCAGTAGTTTTCTCTTCGATTTTTCGCTCAGTAAATGAAACAATACATGAATGCCATAGAAATCATGCACATATAGTCACATACTCATGCATTCAATGTACCCAACTATCAATCTCATGTCAATACGACCGTATGATTATTTCACATTCATGAAGTTCATGAATGCACATATTTGAATCACACTTTTCTTTCCATAAGCCATTATACATTAACTCAAGCACATAATATATACATTCAACAATACATTTACATAACCAAGCTAAATCTATGAAAAGTGCATCCATTTAAGGCAATTCAAACCATTTATCACAAATTCCATACATTCATCATAATTCAATTCCATTCAATCGAACTCACGATGATAACACACATATTCATGTTAGCATCCATACGTTCATATAATCCCACTCTCATGTATCATCATTCCATCTCATTCAACTAAAGCCACAGTTTACATCATACATGTCAACTATCCTACTATGCCCTTAAGGCATTATAGTTCACTAACAAGTCAATGCATGCATTTTATGACACATCATTAGGCATACCTTGCATTCATTTCTCACACTCTTTCATCCCCTTTTGAAAGCAAAGTTAAACACACTTATTTCATGCAACCACAACCAAACATATTAATCAAGCACATAAGTCAAGAAAGCACAATCATTCCATGTATCCATAACCAACCACACCAAGAAACCACATTAAAACATCATAGTTTTTCCATACAACCTCGGACACGTATTTACACATAAGCACACACCATACATCACAAGTCATAGCATACGGCTTCTAACTAGTGGTTACATATTAATTTACACACTCAAACCAACATAGTTAACCATGCAAGAGACTACATATAGATAAGTAAGTCACGAGGTATATACTTACCTCCAATTTCGGTGAGCCCCTCCGGTGGTAGCTCTGTTTCCCTTGCAAGCTTCGGTTGCTATCACCAAGTTTGACACAAACGTTGGATAGAAGGATAATTCGATTGGAGGAATGATTTGGTGTTTTTCTACAGAAATCTATGTGTAAGTAGGAAGGTTTGTTGTTTATGAACTCTTAGGAAGGTGTTTAAGGTTTGTGGAGAGTGTTAGGAAGGTTGTGGGACATTTATGTCTCGTTTGACGTTGTTTTATGCCTTTTAATGACACGTCTAGACCCCCAATACCGTAGGTTATGGGCAGGTAACGTACGTTACCTAATGTACGTTATTCATCATGGCTACAACATCCTTTGCTTCAATCATCTTATTTAACCCTCGTCTCATTCTACCTCGACCCCTTTGTGATTCCTAACACCCTTAACATTGTTTTTTCTTGATTTTAACCTATTTTCAAGGATCAAATTCGATGGCATTACATTAATTGAGAGGGAGAGAACTGACAGTATGAGATTTTAGGGAAACGAGCTAGGAATCAAGTAGGAGACACGTAATCGATCTTAGAATTGAGCAAGGAATCGATTATTATAATCGATATTGGAAAACCACAATGTGAACAGTAAGAAAAAAAATATTGGATTTTTTTGGTATAATATATTTTTAAGATTGATATTTATTGAGGATATCGTAAATGGTTTTATAGGAAGTCATTTGAGTTAACGGGAAAGGATCAGAGGCTTGAGGAGCTCTAGAAAAATACAAAATTACATGTGAGCAATGCAGACTCGCTTTTAATTAAGCTTCATTGTGTGAACACTTAAATGAAAGATATTTAAAGGGGAACTCCATGATTCTTGCAAATGAATATTAGTGGATATAGATTTATATGGACTGTTAGAATAGCTAGCGTGTGAGAAATTATTGTTAAGATGTGCAAGGGTTGCACATATGCTATGAGGATGATAGTTGAAGTGTTTTGTTTAATGATTGATTTATGATTTTAGTTTGAATGAAACATGCACATAAATCACCAGAAGATAAATTTAATTGTATATGGAAATTGGAAGAACGTGCATATGGTTGATTGATATGTTGTGATAGAAATAGCATAGTTATAGGTGAAATTTCTTTGAAGATAAAAAGAAAAATATGGTAAGTATTTTACAAGAAATAAACAAAGATAAGATATGTTTAATGAGGTGAATTACCATTCATGACCTTGTACTTCTTAGAAATGTAAGGGTATGCCTAACAAATACAGTTAATACTTTCATATATGATTTTATAAAGATACGCGATTGAATATTCGCATAAAAATACGAAATGAAAGAAAAAGAGAAAATATGGAATATGAGAATGTATACATATAAACATTCAAATTATAAATAGGTACATGAAATACATAACGAAATATGAATAGAACATGAACCTTGTTTTCATTTGCATATATACAATTATACAGTTTCGGCTATACAGGAAATCAGTGCTGATCATAGCTTCGGCTGTACAGGACAATAGTGTCGACTGTACAGGATCACAGCTTTGGCTGTACAGGTTTACAGTTTCATCTGTATAGGATTGCATGATTTTTATAAATGAACGTTCACGATACGAATACGATTTCAATCACAAATGACATGATTCAAATATAAAGGAATAGTAAATGACTACAAAATACAAATACAGCATAGTAGAATTAAATAAAGAAAATGAGTATTAACATGAATTTCAATTTACTAAGTTGGTATTATTATAGAGTGATAATTAATCATATATGACTACTCATTGAGCCCACAACTCACACAACTATAATATATGTGTTTTAGGAACAAGAAAAGAACAGAGGTTCACAGAAGATAAGTCAGCGAATGGGTTAGTTGTCTCTCCTCAGCACTTCCTCTCTCTACGGTCAAATAGGATTATATGTATAGTTATATGCATAGATAGTTGTTATATGATATGTGTTTTTTCATGCTTATATGAAAATGACTAATATATGAAAATAAAGTAAAACCAATATGATTTATAACAGATTGACAATTGGTTGATTATTGGGATACATTAATTGCATTCAAACCATGCCTAAAAACATGTGTTATCTATTGCAAATGAACAGGAACGTGATAGTATAATACGGGGCCACACCCATGAGATGTATTACACTAGCATGATCTATGTTCTATAATAAGCCTTAGGTCGGACGTATTATAATATATGTATGTATGATATAAGATATATAGATGAGTACCAAAAAGTGGTGTTTACATGGAAAAGTTTTAAATAATTCATAGATTTATTAACAAGATAACCGTAATTATAAGATTAAACAAAAAATAAGTATAGGATGTTTTAACTATTACAGGAATGGTAGATGAATTACGACTAGCACGCTCTTTTTGAGTTGGTGGGTTTGGTCTTAGGGAAAATAATGGTATAATGTACCAGTCAAAAGTCATGGATACATGTCAAGGACATGGTATTAGGATTATATTTGCAAATGAGATCACTATGTGGCTCTAATTCACAAGTTATTTTCATTGTGCAAATCTTGCATCAAGTTCTTAGACCTGAAATCTTTATGAAACCCTAGATGAATTACTGTATACTTTCATATACATTGAATGTGCCCATAATAAAGGTGACAAATATGGGTATGTCAGGTATGCATTGGTTCATGTTATAGAGCATAAGAGAAGTGAAGGGATTCCTTGCTCTTGAGGAGAGAGAAAATACCACCGACAACTTGATTAGTGCACTGAGAAGTTTATGGTCATACCCAGATGTTATAATGTGTTTCATTATTTATTCGAGAATTCAATGTCATTGGAATATCAAAAAAGGAATTGACTTAATAAGGATGACTCTCCTATGTCTTATGTAATTCTGACATTTTAGGGTATGGGACTATGTAAGATTGCATAAGGTCAAATAAATGTCAATCGCATTTTCATTTGATTTGTATTGTCAATACAACTTGCTAGAGTGCATAAATGACCTTTAGGAAATTTTATTTCCTAATGCCAATTTCAAATGGATTTATAGGATTGCATATGAACAAATTGCTAAAAAGGGCATTTTTGGTATTTCTTAAGGACATGTATTTGGGTTATCATTAAACATATAATGTGGGCCTAAATGAATGATCAAAATGGACGATAAGGACCATTTAAGTGAGGCACATGGCCATGGTCTTGTTAATTAGAGGAGCAATTGATTTGCTAAGTCTTGTTAATTAGAATATACTAATTAATTAGAGTTTCCTAATTAAGGTTGATGTCTATTTAAGTGAGATAACAAAATAAAAGGAGATTTTATTGGAGTTTTATTGAGAATAAAATCCAATTATATTTCCCAAATTAGGATTAGAGAAAAAATAGGAAGACTAACTCTTGTATAAGGGCAAAACGAGATAGAAAACACTAACCCTAACACACAAGAGTGTCACCCCTCTCTCTCTTCTAACCTTGGAAGTCCTACCACTTAGATAGAAAATAAGATATCTATTCTTCTTTTTCTATCTGAGATCGTGCAACTCACTGAAGGACAAAGGATAAGTTGTATCATTTTCTTTATCTTATTGATTTCCTTAGTAGATCATCAAGAGGAGATTAGAAGAAGGAGCTATCACTCTACCCATATTGATTCTATTCGAACATGTGTGAAACTGTAAAGCAAGGATTATTTGATTGCTTCATTGATTGGTGTTTGTATATTTTTTATTAAAGCTTCCAAGAAGCAATCATAAAACCATAGAATTTTTATAGGTCTTAATTCTTGTATGAATGTTCTTAGGTGAAATCATTTTTTGTCATGTTTCTAAGTTATGTTGTGTTGATTTGTTTGTTAAATAACATATTAGAAGCATGTATGATTTTCAACAGTGATGTTAGAGCCAACTCAAACCAAATTATGCGTTTTGATTACCTTGAAACCAATTAGACTTGGAAAAAAATTGAATCTTTCATTGAAATATTAGTTTTTATGCTTGGTTAATTGTTTGTTCTTGTTAATGTTAATAATAATAACAATTTTTTGATTAAATTTGTTAATGATGGATTCATAGAATTGATAAAACTAGGTTGTTAGTCACTGGCATTGAAACCCATTATGTTTTGAATGAATATTTTGGCATGTTGATCAATCTGATAGAAACTTGGTTTTGATTGGGTTAAATGGCTAAAAACATATTAAAACATGTTTGCTAACTTTTTTATTCATAAGAATGATTAAATTTGGTTTAGATAAAGTTTTAACATCGAACGAATCAAATTTTGCGTTAAATTGCATTCTTTAGCATTTTCTGTCAATTTTTGCACGAGTTCATGGACAACTAGACTGTTTGTGTGCTAGTTGGCTTATATCCATATAGTGTCTAAAATGCTCCTATAGTGCGCTATGATACAAGGTCACTGTACTAACTGTGCACTCGTTCACTTTTTTTGTGTACATATTGAAATGGTCCTGTAACAAGGCAAAATGTTTATTTTGATCCATCGAATTGTATATTGTGTATGCATTACTTGTGACATTCATATAATATGAGTTAAATTTTGTTTAATCATACTTATGCATGCCATACAAGATTTTAATATGTTTTTGTTATATATGAATGACTTATATTAAAATTGGGATATTGGAAATTAGTTGCTAAGTTGGTTTAAAGTATAAGCCTTTTAGCATGTGAACTAGGGTTTTTAAGGAATGGGTCATTCGATGAGCCTATAGAGCGTTGGTTTAACCCTATCACTAGGATTTTCTTAGTTAATATGAAACTCGATTTCTATAATCATTCAGGCGTACTAATCTTTAAAATTGGACTTTTGTTTTAGCCATGATTGGCTTGTATGTTGTGATGTGCAAATTTATTTTGAATGAATTGATTTGCATGGTTCATTCATGGGCTTAGGGTTTCTAATTTTGAATATAGCATGTCTGGTGCAAAATGATTACTGTAATTTTATCTTAAGTTTCTAGAATAGAAATTAAAATGAAGATTTCAAGCTCAAGAAGTGAAAAGCCCACCAGATCGGAGTGGAGAGCCGTAATTAATATTCTTTATTTACTTAGTGTAGATCTTAGTTTTAGGTCTTTTGCCAATGATCTTATGATTTATTTTACATGTAAAATTATATATATATATATATATATATATATACTCCATGTTGAACAAAAGCGTACGATATCATAAGCTGTAATTAAAATGAATCCTTGTAATAGAAAGTCACAATTTTGCCTTCCTAATTCAAACCATGTCAAGAATCTCGAACATCGATAACATATGCTAGGAGTCCTAGGTGTGCCCCTCTTTCTTGGTGAAGTGTGGATTGTGAATGTGGGTTTGACTTAACGTGGAATGGTACGGACAAACCTAGGCAACATAAAATGGGCTTCTGTGTTTAACACTTAATATGTTAGCCCACTTAATCTATAAGTCGTGCATTAAACATGATTGGGTTTTTTTACCTAAGTAGTTTAACCTCTAGGTGTACAGGCTCATCTTGACTAGGGTGTTATTGAGAAAAGTGGATCTTAGCTCACAAGAATTGCTAAAAATGAATTATTTAAAGGGATATCAATTCGGTTTGTAGGATCACTTAACACCTTAACTAATCTAGTTGAGCTTTATTCTATAGGTTAAAAAAGACACAACCAAACTAATATGAATTATTCCACACTATGAATAGGAATTGAAAATGATTCAAACAATATATAAACTCAAAAATTAATAAAGCGTCTCAAAAGTGAGAGAAAGTTATATGTATTGAACATACAATTACCTCAAAATATGTGAGGGACTTCACTATCATTCAAAGGGAAACCTTTGAGGAAATATACAGTGGCTCTAATGATGTGCCCTACTTGTATTGGCCACAATGATGCCCAAGTCACAAATACAATTCATGGACCTAGAGCATATGAGATTATGGTGCACTTAAAGAAAATGTTCCAAGAACAAATAGGTAAAAGTAATGAACTAGGCAAGAACAAATAGGCATATAAGACTTCTTAGACCTAGTAGGAGTGAAACTAAGGCCCAATTCAAGTCAAAAATCAAAAGGAAGACTTCTTAAACCTAGAGTGAAACTAAGGCCCAATTCAAGTCAAAGATCAAAAGGAAGGGGAAAGAGAAGAGCAAGTCAAAACCCATGGGTCCTAAGCCTAGTGGGAGTGAGGCCAGAAATCCAACTCCTCTTAAGGCAATTTAGCTAAAGCTCAAAGAGAGCGAGAGTACTTGCTTCTATTGCAACTAAATCAGTCATTAGAGGAAGAACAGCTCTGCAAGACGTTCAATTTAAGTATTTAAGTTATCAGACTTTATTATTTCTACTACTTTAGTATTTATACTAGTTGTGGATGTTCTGACATTTGCTTTGCAAATGTGCAGGTTCAAAGAAATAGATTGTTGCTTAAAGGAAGGGTCTTCTAGGAGGTTAAGAAGAGTGTGAAGTCTCTTATTGGTCATCCTCTGCAAGAATTAGATTTTAGACTCTTTAGATTATGAATAAATCTTTAATGTTGACCCTCTATCAAACATTGTTACGATTTTTCATGATTATTTGGATTTTTTTGATTTTGTTTTTACTATTTAGTTATGCAAGATTCCATTGTGTCCATGTTTGTCTAAGTATTCTATAATAACTTAAATACACAAATATCTTTGAAATAAGTGATCTAGTACATATGAAACTAAATGTATGATAAAGAATTCATATAAGTGTTTTATTCATATGAGCTAAGTTTGTATATAAAAAGATAACTATTAAAGTTTTCATTTAGTATATATAGATAAGAAAAACGTGTACATCATGTCCTGAAGGAAGAAGTGTTTGATCAATACATGAGCTTATTTTATATAGAAAGATGAGTAAATAAGTAAAGTTAGTTAATTAGTCTTATACATGCAGTCTATGCAAATTAATTAAGTCTGCTAAATCAATGATATTGAAACAAGGTTTGAAATTCATAAAAGTATGGTTCAACCTTATAACTCATTTATCTTGGAAGATACTCATTTGAGTTATGTGTCCAAAGGATGAAACGAATTATATGGCATGCTAAATGATTAATCAAATACTTTTCTAAATTGAGATTTGGTTGTTTCACAAAAGGCTCTAATTGTACCCCAATCAAAAGTAATTGAAAATCAAAGGAGAGATATGGTGAAACCATAAACTCTAGGTTGTTCAAGGACTAAGATCTGATGTCATAAGTTAATCAATTAACTAGTGAGTATACAAGAATCTAAATCCACTATCTACTTATCTTATAATCCAAATTGAGAACAAAAGGAGTTTTTGCTCATATAAACTATTTTCTTGATTAAAAGAACATCTTTTCAAGAAGAATAGTGGGAGATAAATGCAAAGTTATAAATATCTTGTATATGAATGATTAGAAATTAGATAAGTTCACAAAAGAATTATGAGAGAAAATCCATTGCACAAGTAATCTTAAAATGGTAAAAAAAAACTTCAAAAATTGAAGTATTGCATACATAAAATCCTTAATACAAAGAAGTAGTCATTTTGAGTTGCTTTAATGAAATCAAGAACAAACATTATGTGTACAAGAAAGGAAAAAACAAAAATGTATTGTTTCATACATATGTAAATAATATCCTTAGTAATTAAAATAAATGATCCGACATTATTTTTTAAGTAATGTGTGGATGTGTATAATCAATTAATGACTTGTGTTAAATCAAGATGGTATACGATATCCTAATCTAAGAAGATAGATTATATCAGTTTATTCGGACTAATTCAAGGTACAAAGTGTGTTCCAGGTTTTTCTAACTTGGACAAAGATGGCTCATATTTAGTGTTAAAAGGTGAGTTTATCAAAGGAAAAACTTGAGTAGAGGTCAATGAGCATCTTCTATTAACTCTATCAAGCAAGCTATTGAATGTACTAGATAAGTATCATATATCCATAAGATTTAAAGCATTGTGAATTCGCAGTTGGTGAGTAAATTTTCATATATAAAGGTTCCATAAGTTAATAAAAAAGCTCTTAAGAGTAAATTGTGCAATTAAATCAAATACAGAATCTGAGTATAGTACAGTAAGGTTGGTTGTATAAGAAGTTTTAGATTAATGGATTTTTGGTATTGGTCTAGGAGTCTTGATCATATCCTAAGTCCAAACTAATATTCAAGAATTAATACTAGGAGTCATATATTCAAGGTCAAACAAGATTGATAGTAAAGACAATATAGCTAATTATTCACATATAAGTTATCCCTATTTTGATTAGAGAAGATATGTAGTATCTTTTATTGGGTTAGTTCTTAGTGAAAGATTGTTAATGTAAGCTCTAACCCCAAACACAATCTATAAACTATAACTATAGTTGAGGTAATACATTCTATACTTCTGTTATCTCTGTGTATAAAGATTGATAGAATTCCTTGAATATAGATCTCAAGACTTAAGCTGGCATATTTAAGGTATATGCCTTTATGTCCTTGAAGCAAGAGATTATATTGTAAATATCCATATTCATCCGTTAATATGAGAATATTAGGTGAATTAAGACTAGCATACTCTTTTTGAGTAAGTGGATTCGATCCTACAGAACACAAGGGTATAGTGTACCACTTAGAAGTCATGGATACATTTCTAGGACATGGTATTTGATGGTTTGTATTTTAGACATGTTTTTATAGTACAATTCATTGTATTTTATGTATGCATTTAGGTTAATTTTAAGGATATGAGCACTAATTTATGTTTTATATGTCTATGATCTTATGAGATTGTTTTCTTCACAATTACTGTAGGTTTACTGTGAGGAGCAACCCTCAATCGTACAAGCACTAACGTCATAGGCATGTAGAGTGCTTTGTCATGGGCATGATGTAGGAGGGCGCGTGAAAATGGGTTGATTGTCACTCAAATAAAGTTGGGCTTCCCAAATCAAGGGGCCCACTCGCCCAAACCAACAAATGAAAAGATTTTAGAGTCTCCTAGGGTCAATTTAGAGCCTTAACATCATATATATGCATACTTTAGACTAGGAAACAACTTCTTCTTCCAACTTTGATTCTTAGGCAATTTGAGAGCAATGTTTTGAGATTAATTGGTACTCTCTTTCATTTTATTATTTTTTTTATGTTTAGTTTGAAGTTTAGCATGCCAGGCTAAACTTAGACTCTAATTGAGATATTATGATGTTTTAATTCATTTTTTCTGAGACTTTTGTTCTTTAATTGATTTATTGAGTTTGAGTATTTATTCAATTTTTAATTTATTAGTTTTACTATTGTCATATTATTTGGATTGAGAGGACCCATTAATTTAATTATTATGATAACAGGTTGCTAGTTGAGACTTATGGGTGTTTATAGTTCTTGGCAGTTCTGTAACAGTTTAATAATGATGTGAATGATGTGTTGTCTCATTATTAATGAAATTGAGTAATCTGACTTAAATGAATCTATGTATCTAGAATTTTTTAGTCAAAAATTGTGTTTCTATAATTATTAATGTAGTCTAGAATTAAATTCTATTAAGGTGTCTCAGGGATTATTCTTTGGCTAGGGAAATATTCCGATCGAGGTGTCTCGGGAATATCGACTAAGTAGAAATTGGATGCTTGAATGTTTGTCGATGTCTATAACCTTTTCTATTCAGTTGCAATAAATTATATCTTTAGTGTCAATGATCAAAGAATTGAATTAACAAAGAATATCTTGGCTAGAACTTTTTATTATTGAATTCTTATTTTAATTTTTTTTACTAGATTTATTGTTGGCTTCGCTTTATTTAATTTCTACAATTTTAATTTTACAATCAAACAAATCTCATTCAAAATAGTTTTTCATAATTTTATTTTTTATTGTTTTTACTCTCAAATAATTGGTTTACTGGTCCTTGTGGATTCGACCTCACTTTTGCTGTTCACAATAGGTTTTTAGAGTGGGTTATTTATATTTGTTAGTCTTGACAGCTATCAGTATTTAGATTATATTTGCCAATGAGAACACTACAAGGTTTTAAGTCAAAGTAGTTCTCATTGTGTAAATATTGCATCAAAATTCTTATACCTAAAATTTCTATGAAACTATATATGAATAACTGTACACTTTCTTATACACCTAACATTCTCGTAAAAAGTGTGACAAGTATAGGTATGTCAAGTATGCAGCGGATCATGTTAGAGAGCATGAGAGAAGTGAAGGGATTAATCACACTCAAGAAGAGAGAAAATATCACCAATCACTAGATTAGTGAACTGAGAAGTGTATGACCATACCCAAATGTTATAATTTGTTTTGTTATTTATCTAGGAATTCAATGTCACTAGAATATCAATAAAATAATTGACTTAAAAAGGATAACTCTACCTTGCCTTAAGAAATTCTAACAATTTAGGGTAAGGGACTGTATAAGATTGCATAAGGTCGAATAAATTTCAATCGCATTTTTATTCAATTCGTATTATCAGTATGACTTTCTAGAGTGCATATATGACCTTTAGGGTATTTTTATTTCCTAATGCCAAGTTCGAATGGACCTATAGGATCGCACATGAACAGATTACTGAAAATGGCATTTTTGGTATTTTGTAAGGACACATATTTGGGCTAATTTAATCATGCATATAGTCTGGGCCTAAATGGATTATTAAAATTGACAATAAGGCCTATTGAGTGAGGGCACACGACCATGGTGCTTAAGAGAGGATAATTTTATTTGGTTAGTCTTGTTAATTAGAGCATCCTAATTAATTAGGATTTTCTAATTAAGCTTGATGTCTAATTAAGTAAGATAACAAAAAAAAGAGATTTTATTAGAGTATTAGCAATAATAAAATCCAATTATATTTTCCTAATTAGTGTCACCCATCTTCCTCTCTTTATAGCAGTCATCCCTCTCTCTCTCTCTTCCAACCTTGGAAGTCATTCAACTTAGATTGAAAATAATACATCCATTCTTCTTGTTCTGGTCTAGATCGTGTAACTCACTGAAAGATGAAGGAGAAGTTGTATCATTTTCTCTCTCTTACCGATTTCATCAGTAGATCATCAAAAAGAGATTCAAAGAAGTAGCTCGCGCTTTGCCCAAACTAATTTTATTCAAATGTGTGTGAGACTATAGCAGAATGATTCGTTGATTACTTATTCGGTTGGTGTTCATATAGTTTTGTTAGACCGTCCAAGAGGTAATCATAAAACCTTAGAATTTTTCTAGGTCTTAATTGTTGTATGAGTGGTATTGGGTGAAATTATTTTCTAGCATGCTTTTAAGTTTTGTTGTGTTGATTTGTTTTTTAAATAACATATTATAAGCATGTCTGATTTCCAACAACGATAATGCCTGAAGTAAGAAGGATTTAGTTCATTTGACTTAACCTTCTTTGTATTCACATTATATAAAGGCTCATGACTTGTTAAATCTAGGACATATAAACAGTTATTATAGAATGCACTTCCATAATACACGCTTCCATGATGATACTTATATTGTTATCTCAATAACAAAAGTAAAATTATCATTATCCAAGGCTGGAACTAAGATAATATTCCTACTCATAGTAGTTACATAAAAATATTCCTTTAACTTTATCTCTAGCCCAAAAGACATGCATATAGTATAGTCTCCAATCTCTATGGCAGCAAGTCTAGCTCCATTTTTGACTCGAAGATCAACCTCACTCTTTGAAAGAACTCTCCTATTTCTTAATCTTTCACATTATAACAAATGTAAGAACAACATCTAGTATCCAATACCTAATATGTTGAAACAAAGAGATTTATTTCAATAATGTAAATCTCTAAAGAAGATGTTCATAAAGAATGATTCTTCTCTCCCAATAATATTGGATAGATTCTCTACCAATGCCCACCCTTTTGGAAATGGTAGATGTCTTGGAAAATGGTTTAGACAACCATCCTAGGCTTTTATTGAGGCAAGACCTCCAATATGATCTTATGGAATTTCTTGGTTTTTCAATCCTTTCCCTTCCATGAAGTGGATTGAAAAACCTCCTTAGGCTTTTGTTGAGGTATCACCTCCAATTTAAGCTTTACGTTTATTTCAGAATTTCCTTTCCTACCCTTTATTTTATCCTTTTTAAAGATATAGTGAGGGAATAATTTGCAAACCTTATATTTCAAACCTTTGGGAAGTCAGAATGGTTACCACGTTCGTGGTTCTTATGGACCACGCTCGTGGCTCCTTCAAACCCTAGCCAAAACCCTTAAAACCCTAACTTTTTGGAGTCCAGAAATGCAGTCACGTTCGTGGTTGAATCAACCACGTTCGTGGCTGATTTCTTTCCTTCAATTTTGAGTCCAAAAAGCTAACCACGTTCGTGGTTGATGACAACCATGTTCGTGGTTGTTTTCTTTTCTTCAAATTGGAGTTTAAAAACCTAACCACGTTCATGGTTGATATCAACCACGTTCGTGGTTGGATTTCTGCTTCGCAGAATTGGCCAATTTTCATCTATACTTAGCCAAATTTTCAATCATACTCAATCACCTTGCCAACAATATCAACCATCACTTCTCAAGCATATAATATCCCATTTATGAGCATCATATCAAGTTATTCCATACCATTTCATATTTAATCAATCTCACTTCAAAACATATGAGACTCACATATTAAAACAATCCATGTGACCCATAATCATTCACATTTCAACAATCCATCCATATAAGTCATAATCATTCAAAACCAAACACATACTTTTAGGAAATCGAAGTAAGGCTACAATCTTTCATCAATCCTTACCAACAACTTAAATGACAAGCATCAACCTTCAATTCATCACATTAGGAATATCCCAATCTGATTGGCATGAATGAGTGAATGCTAATGCACCTTCCCACATGATTATTTATGATATCAATCTTTTTAATTACACCCATACTTGGCCTTAATCATGAAGTTTGTAAATGGGCCTCGTCGGCCAGGAGTATTGTGGTTATAATTACTATAGACCATAGATTTACGCCCTTACTTGGTCTGAATAACGCTCATACTTGGCCAGGCACGCTCGAACACTAAAAAGTGAACTGAGACTTCCACTATGCCTCGGTATAGTACATATCAAATACTATCCGTTAAATTATGCTCCCAAGAGCCATAACCACTCCCTCATTTTCAATTTACACACCCAAGAGCCATCATTTTAGTCAAATGCTCCCCATGAGCCCAATATGCATAAATGATATATGAATTACCATATAATACAATCATGCATGTTCATGCCATGCTACATCATCAAATGTCGAATTCAACCACAACAATCTCAAAAAATTCATAACATAACTAAACATATCCATACAAGGCATCAATATATGTTCAAGCCATACTTTACATCCAATGATGTTTCACCAATAACATTTCAACACAATTCTTATGAATTCCTCAAATCATCAAGTATAGCAAATGATCATAGGCACGTAAATAAGCAACTTCAACCAAACACATACGAAATCATCACATTCCATATCTCATAAACTTATAAGCATTTCACAAACACACAACATACTATACCACACTCAAACCAAACATTTCACAATCAAAGCATACAAACAAGGATAATTGCAGTCATGTGACTTACCTTTTCACGAGTTGCCTAATAGATAGGTCGTGAACTTCCCTCACTGGGATTCTGATTCCCTATTGCCAAAACCATAACATCACATTAATGACACATTCCTGAAATCTAACTATAATAAGAATGAATGATCGTTTACGTGTTCGATTAGTGTATTCATTCTTCTTTCTCTCTCCTCACCTGTAATATTTATTCTAGCTTCATTAATGGTTGTTCCTAACTACTTAACCACCACATTAAAGTCCTCACCTAACTATTTTACTTCCCATTATTGCCCTTATTAGTGTATGATTTACCCATATAGGTGTAGCTAGGTAGGTTAAGCGATCTTTACACTTTCTGATGTTCTAAACATCTTTAATCTAGATTCTCTCCCACAAAACCCTACACTTTCTCTTAATTTTTCTTCTATCTTCCTCACTAAACATTGCCCAAATAAATTGACACTAAAAATACTACTAATAGACCACAAAGAAGATTACCTAAGCAACAAAATCACGTAGAACATCCGGTCATAAAACCCTAATTTTCGTCACTTTGGAGGAAGGATTTCCTTTCGACGTTTTCGGGCACCTAAACCACAAAATAACACGAAAAATGGTTACCTCTAGGTCATATACACATAAAGCTTTCTAACGAGCTATTATACGCTCAAATCGGAGCTTAAATGGCAGAAAATATCGTTAGAAACCTAGGGTAAGGAATCCATACGAGATTTTCAAAAACTATGGAGGAAGACTTACCGAAACTAGGTCACCAACAGATTTTGGAGCTTTCGAACCTTAGGGTTTTCGAAGAGAGATAGTGGTTAGGGTTTAGAGTGATGGAGAGAAAGATTATGGAGAGGATGAAGAGGAAAATACATATGCGTGGTGGAAAGAAAAGATGGACACCAAAGCTTTTATATATTTGTTGGGTTAGACGATTGTGCCCCTTTGGCTCTTTCCGTCTTAATTCTCTTTCCCGCTCGAATTAATTATTCCCGATATTTTTCTTATCATTCAATCCTCCCCCAAATTTATCTTTTAAGCATTTCGCGAAAAATTTATTCATATTTTCCTAAATATTTATCTAGATTTCGTAATAAAACGTAAAATGGAGGGTGTTACACTAGGTTTACATAAAGATCGAATCTTGTAAAGAAAAATCGTACCTTTTTCTTTCTCCTTCAAAACTGTGGCCTGTATAAGCAAGAACAGTATCTACCACTTCAGAATACACTGAAGTGACCTTCGTGACACCAAGAAAGAACCCTAG
>CANYCX013497200.1:0-11553 GCA_948193385.1 Breynia disticha f. nivosa | reverse complement strand
AATAAAGAGAATTTTGTGGAGTTTGAGAAAATATATATTCAAGGTATAACTAATTCCTTGATCTTTGGAAATTTTAATGCTCGGTTGAAATTTATTAATTTTTTGATAGCAATATTTTTGTAAGGTGTCTTAAATTTTTTTGTTAGATAAAATTTAGACTGGGGAATGTTGCTCCAATTAAAGGTAGAAAAAAATCACGTTTAGAGAGCACTTATTATAGTGATACTTACATATATATTAAGATACGAACGCGTTGTGATTACAATTGGACAACCCTTGAGGTGTGTAAGGAGCCTTAAATAATTGCAAGTTGCAGCAGCAAAATGATAGGATCCAAGAAAAACAGTAATAATAATAATGTGGGTTAAGTGTTATTTCAAAATCATAACTATTTGCTTTGAAACAGACTGCTCAAAGACAGCCATTCTCTTATATAATAGCCCCGCCTCTTCTCTCTCCATCTCTCTCAAAACCCTAAGGCCAACAGATGTTCCTTGACTTGCAGAGCCTGTTTTCTGGCCTCATATGGGATTCTGTGCTTCCCTGCAGCCTCCCTGATTCTCCGTAAGTAACGGTAAAGATCAACATATAAACTTCAAACAAACCCTTCCAAAATATAAGTTGATGGTGATAGTTTAGTCCCTTTCACACTTGCTGATCACCCCTAGCTATTTACTCTCTTTTTGTGTCATTTTCTTGATCTTGCCAATCTCAAATCTTTCATGGTTATCTAGCTAGGTCTTTTTCTTATTCAGTCCCCCACCCCGTTCCTCTGAGCCTCTCTCCTTCACCACTTTTTCCTAGGACGCAAAAACAGCTTTGTTCTTATTTCAGGTGCAATGAGTGACAACTTGTCTGATTTTCTTGATGACCACGATCAATTTGGCGACACTACTTTGAACAGTGACGACCTCTTTGCAATTTTCGAGAGCTTAGACAGCGTCACTGACTTTCCTCCGGTTACACCTTACGACGAAGGTGTCTCGAGGTCGAAAGACTTGGAGGAAGTGGCAAGATTAGCTTCCCAAAAGTCCACTTCGTCCAGTGCTTTTCAAGAATACACGGAGGCCGATCCTGAAGCTGCATCGCCTAAGAGAAAGAGAGCAAAGACACCACCGGCTAGTATTTCGTCCGATGATATAAATCCGTCGGATGGACAGCAGCGTATGTCTCATATTACGGTGGAGCGTAACAGGAGAAAACAAATGAATGAGCATTTGTCGGTGTTGAGGTCACTCATGCCTAACTTCTACGTCAAAAGAGTAAGCCATGTTTATCTTTTCTTCTTGTATTTCTTCCTCTTGTTCTTTAGTAATCCCCTTTCGTTTTTGATTTAGGGTGACCAAGCATCAATCATTGGAGGAGTTGTTGATTACATCAATGAGCTGCAACAAATTCTGCAATCACTAGAAGCCAAGAAGCAAAGAAAGGTGTACAGTGAAGTTCTAAGCCCTAGAATAGTATCAAGTCCAAGACCCTCACCACTTAGTCCTAGAAAACCACCTTTGAGTCCTAGACTTAACTTGCCTATTAGTCCAAGAACCCCAACACCAAGTAGCCCTTACAAGCCATGGCTCCACCAACAAGGCTACCTCTCTCCCAACACCATTAACCCTACCTCACTTGACCCTTCCCCTACTTCTTCTTCCTCCTCCATTAATGACAACCTAAACGAACTCGTGGCTAACTCGAAGTCTCCCATTGCTGATGTGGAGGTCAAGTTCTCTGGCCCGAACGTTCTGCTCAAAACTGCTTCTCCACGGATTCCAGGTCAGGCCGTGAAAATCATTGCGGCTCTTGAAGGTCTCTCGCTCGAGATTCTGAAGGTTAATATTAGCACCGTTGATGACACCATGCTTAATTCCTTCACTATCAAGGTACATAATTAAACTCTAAACAAACAAATTAAAGATTGTTTATTTTCTTTAACGGAGATTTAAGAAAAGCTTATTCCTTAAAAGTCTTAATTCATTTCCAGCTTTTTTGTTCTGCCGTTTATTTTGCCAAGTCTGGTCCCCTATCTATGCTTAAACACTTTATACAATAGGGTTTTTTATTGCAACTGGCTAAAAGTACATAATACTTGCTTTTTCCAAGCTTATCATTTCTAAGTGATTGTGCCTGTTGCTTTATATAATTCGAACATTCAAAATGGTACAGTTAAAATAGTACATATTAAGCTCATAATCTGTATATCGTACCTGCTCATTTTTACATGACAACTAGCATTCGTATATGGTAGCTCAGAAATAATTTTCTTACTAACATTCATGAATGCAATCTCTGCTATCAATGCTACTGAGCCGATATTGACTTGCCATGTTAAAAGTTTGTTTGTTGATATCTTAAAAACTTTGTATTTGTCCCTCTTCTAAGTTTTTAAAGCCTAAAAGTTTAAATTTTCATATCTAGTTGAATTAGATGATGGGTTTCTGAAGCAAACTATTGGTTTTTTTTTTATATTTGGCAGATTGGAATTGAATGCCAACTTAGTGCGGATGAACTGGCTCAGCAAATCCAGCAAACTTTTGGCTGATTACTCCCTAACTTCGCAGTCTCTATGATATATCAGTAGTACTAATAAGTGTCTATATAGGAATCCATTTACTGGCATTTCTATTCACACAGAATGTGTAATTATAGATCAGTCGTGACTAGCACTAACTAGAATAGCAGTTGTTGAATTTTAACCCTTGTCATTGAGAATTCTCAATTTTTCAAGAGTCATATGCCATTCATGAATTCAGTTTCAATGTATCCAAGACAAAGACTCTTGAGTTTTTTTTTTAATATAAATTTTATGGCTAAGTCACAGATTTTTTCCTTTTTTTCAAAGCAAGTGACTGATTGTTCTTTTCTCTTCTTGTTTGCCGTTACAAAATTAATATTCGGGCAGTTCCATAAACAAGGACTGAACACATCATAAATATGGCAAGCATAAATTTGTGAAAATGATGAGTTTCTTCAAAACTTCAACCTATAACAATATTTCCATGCCAGGGAATATCATGCTTCAAGTGTGACTACAATAATTACTCATATGGTTCTGAAAATACAATCCTTTCCGAATCTCTCAGTCGCCAATCGATCATCTTACATGGCAATATTGAACTTGACAACTTGAAGATGGACATCTTACAATATTGTTCCTATAGCATATACAGATTTATAACAGATGGAAAGGCACATTGCAAGATCTTGTGAACTGTTGTGTGAACTGTAGGCAAATTGTATTACAAAAATGCAGTGGCCACTACATAGATTGAGTGGGCCAAATAATTTTAAGGTTGAAAAAACTTAGTTATGAGGTTTGACTATTAAGAAGCAAGAATGCGTGTTTGAGGGAGGGAAGCAAGAATGGACCACCATTACTATCGCTTAGTGGTCACTTCTTGCCTTCATTTTAGGGCATTACAACTGCTTTTAACTTCATTAACTCCCTTAATTCAATTCATTAACCCATCTTGCTGTAGTTTGTTCAGCTCTTTTTTACAACACATCTAATTTCTTTGAATTATATTGCACTGTACTTTGACATTTTTAACGATTTAATATCTGACATTAATGGTCCCTTGTAATCCAAGAAAACGATTGCACAGAATGTAGATCGAAATTTCTAGAGTGCCTTAATGGGGGTTCTTGGACCACCTTGTTTTAGTAAATTTTGAATGAATTCCTTTCGGGTAGGTATTTATCGTTCATTTGTATCGTGTTTAATTTTGGGTTCGATGCAATGGGCTTACTTTATGTTAGTCAATGAAAAGGGGCCTATTTCAAGTTGCCTCTTTTAGTTTTCGAAAAATTACAGGAATGAACAATTTTATGTTTGAAATGATAGGAATGTTAGGGTATGTTTGTTCATTTCTGTTTATGTCAGTTCAAGTTCTGGAAATATAAAAATGTCCGATTTTGAGTTTACAATTGTAAAAATGCTAGGGTATGTTTATACATATGTTTAGTGTTCATCGTTGTTCATTATTGTTCATATATCGATAGAACAAAAAGTGACATTTTTACATTTTAAAACATGAAATCTGGTATTCATATAATTGTGAACTAGAATCTGACATAAAAAAAAATGAACAAATATACACTAGCATTTATATCATTTCAAAGTCAAAACATAGTAATTTTCATAATTATTTGTTTTCGTCTTTACAAAAAGCCCAGCAAAGGGAGATAGACTAGCATTTTGGAGAAAAACGCAAATAGTTCTACTCCAAATCGTCCATGCTTAATTTTTTTTTTTACAAAATTATCACATAAATACTCTCATGCAATACTTTGTAATAAAATTATATTTAATTTAATCAATTATTAATACACTTATTATATTTTGATGGAAAACTAAAAATAAACCTATTATAATTTTTTTACTAGACAATATTTTCTAAAAAATATTGGTGATTCGTGGTTATAAAATAAAAATATAAAGAAGTATTAAGTTAAAAAATATTATTTGAAAAAACTTTTGTCCTTAACCAGAACAAAAGAAGATTATTTATATGAATCCAATAAAATTAGTAGAGAAATATATACTTTAGATAAATTTATTTAAAAGTTCGAATGCATCGATAAATCCTACTGTAAGTTCTCTTTGAGTCTGATAATTTATTCTAACTTTGGATTGGGAGACACCATAACTTCATCCTAATTTTTTTATGACAGAAGAAAAGATAAATTTATTTAAAGACAAATTGTTACACGTAAAACCTAATAATCGAAAACAAAATTCAAACACAACATCGAAACAGAAAAAGAAAAAATAATTCCTTACTTAACCTATATTACATTAATCGCCAGTTATTTCTTCTTTTTTGTTCAATCATAGGGAGACTTTAAACCAAAATTCTCCAGTCAAATATTCCACGTGGCAGTGCCAAGTGCTCAAATCGTTAGTGGAGAAATCCTCTATTGTCAAAGGAGAAATTCGGGTCAAAATCCATATTCCCAAATGGAAATTCCAAGCCCACTGTGGCAGAAATTGTTGCTGACTTGGCAGCTGACACCGCGTGATTGTTGTCATACTGATCACCACTCTGAATTATATTTCTGTTCCCTCCAAAGCTGGAAGAATTAGCAGAAAAATAGTTGTTTCCAGAAGGTGAAGGAGACCCGAAAGGTGGTGAAAAATTCCCCATCAAACCGCTCTCCACAACTGACTGTGGAAACACACTACCTTGGTAACCATGGTTAACGTTTGATGATGAAGGGAACTTGAACAAGTCATATGGTTGCTCGCTTGTTACGACTTTAAGATCAGAACGGAAATTCAAGAGTAGTTTTTGGTCGTATTGTTGCTGTTGTGGCAGCGGCGGCGGCGGGGGAGGTGGGTTAGGAATGTTGGTGGTGGTTGCATTGGTGGGTAGTTCTTGGTTTTGATCGGAAAGATGTGATTGTGGGTTGATTAAGTGAGAGGATTGAGCACAAGTGTGTCTTCCCCGGTAGGTTACTTCGAAAATTGTCGGGTCTTCATCTGATCTTTGGACCTGCTTTGTTGCCAGACAACCTTGGACGTTCCGATGAGTGCATCTGTAGTAACCTCTGTGTCCATAAAATATATTAAGATTATTAGCTAACCTAAGTTTTGCACGGGACATCCATGGCGTACGTGAGACATATATACCTACCTTGGATATTTGGCTCCGAGGATATCTTTCTGCCCATATTTCCTCCAACAGAAGCCATCATCAAGAGGTCCTTCCAGTCCCATTCCTGGACTTACCCTCACTTGCTGAGTCCACCTTGGCATGTTTTTCCTGCATATATATTTTCAAACATTTCATCCCACATAGTAATAAGCTTTCAGTGCGAACTCTTATTATTTATATATACCTTTTCCTGGAAGCATCATGTCGAAGTTCAGGATCAGAATCTTCACTCCTTGGACTCTCATTAAGCGATGGAGGCGATTCGCAAAGTCCAGTAACTGAAGTAGTGCCAGAAGTTAGCATTGAGAGTGCCTTTTCATAAGAAGATAGGATCTTCTGAACCAAAACTTCATGGGTTTCTTGCGAAGAAGATGCAACATTAAGATGAGCTTGAAGCTGCGTTGCAAGCTCCTTCCCTTGCGTAAGCTCATTTATTAAGCTCTTCTGCTCAAAATCTCCCACCTTTTGATGATCCATCTTTAACTTATATATATATAATTTGCACAAGTTACAATACAATAAGGAGAAAGTAAGAATTGTACTTTTAGTGCATGATCACAGAAGGGTTAATTAATGTTGAGATGAAGAAAGATGATGAAATGTGAGGATGATAGGGTGGGATTTAAGGGGAAGGGAGTCATATGAATGGAAACAAAAAGTGAGAGGAATTACAAAAAGGTGGAAGTTTGACTGAGGAAAATACGTCTTACTGGTTTATTTTCTTGGTTTAAGACCAGTCTTTGGTCTTAAGAAATCTCGAATCAAAGTGGAAAGTCCAGTTGCTGACTGATTCTCCTTCTCATCTACCATGATTATTACTCTTTCATGTTTACTTTGTAGTGGTTGTACCATGACTTGTTGGTTGTGTTGACAATTTAATTTTTTTGTGAAGTTCGGTTTAATGTACTTTTAAAATCTAATCTCAACGGAATTGACCTCATAAGATAAGAGTTATGCTCTTAAGGCAAAAAAAAAAAACTTTGTAGGGGCTACTTTTGTTAAAACGTACTCCAAAGCCAAACTTGATATCATCTTTCCAAATTAAAAGCATAATTGATAAGTTTAAATTTCACCATCTTTTCAAGTCAGTAACATAATTATTGTATTTGAAAACAAATTTTAATAAAATGAAAAATAAATAATAACAATATAGTACAATACAAAGAATTAAAAATGGTTTAAAAGCAAAAACTAACATAAATGGAGAGCTTATTTTATTTTGCAACATACTAAAACTCATATCTATATATTATACTAAAATAGAAGTTGGTACTTTTAATTGTAACATTTGGCTTTATATATAAGTGACATGTTACGAATTTATGATTCAAACAAATTTTTTTAGTTAGAAAGATAAAATTAAATTATTTTTGATAATATGAGATAAATCATATCAAAATATAAAATATAAAATCATACTATTTTTTATAATAAAAAATAAATTATATCATAATAAAGTAATATTATATTTATTTTTAATATTATATCTATTTTTAATATTTTTTATAAATAAATTAATTTACATAAATTTATAAAATTAATACTTTTAATATATACAATATCAGATCGCATTACATGGTTAGTGTTGCTAGTTTAAGGAAAATACAATACTGCAGTTGCATTTTAACGTGCAAATATTGAATAATATTGACACATAAAATATTGGAATTAATTATAAAGGTGATAATGATTTAAGAAGCATAATTAAGTGAATGCGTGTTGAGGGAGGGGAAGGCAGAAGAGGATTAGGAGGTAATTAAAGAAGTAATTAAGAAATGATAGGAAGGATTAGTGAGGGGCGGAGAATGCTGAAAGAAAGTTCCGCGTAAAATCTTTATGATATGATACTCCGGTTCTAGTACGACTAAATCTCATCCAAACCGTTATGACATCATCATGACGTTTAATCGATGATCCCTAGCTTACGTTGACTCCTGCCGTAATTGGTGCTACATGCCTCACGCGTAAGCCCACGCTCCTTAGTTTTTTTTTCCTGAGCCACAAAGGACAGCAGCTCAGACTAATCTCTGTTCGAATCGAGTAGGAGTATAAGGGCGGCAAAACTCTTCCAACCAAGTTTTAACGCAGCTGCGTACCCAGAACTCGAACTCGAGATCTCTGGTTAAGCTAGAACAACCCCACACCAGTTGATTTACGAACTTGGTGGTGCCCACACTCCTTAGTGTTCCTCTCCTTGTTCAATGTTTCTTATATTTTTTTAGGAAATTCATTAAGGAACATTAGTAGAGTCGTAAGTAGGAATTGAGTATGAAGACAAACACAAAAATGAAAATTTTTCGATTGAAAAATTTGGAATTGGGATAGAAGATACCGACCATCTTCATCTCGTACCAGCTCCACTAGGAATTTTTGTTTTCATTTGGGCCTTCGTATGGTAATATTGCACTCATATTCGTTAATATATATTTATCATATATATGTATATATAACATATATCTTATTATTATTATATATAATAGTTATTTTTATTAAATATTATAGTATGAATATTAAACTAAATTATATATATTTTTCTTTTTTGTTTTTTTGAAATAATAATTTTTAGTGTCAAAGCAGCTACAAAATTTCGACGTGGGATGATGTATCTTAATACCATCCCCGCGGGAGATAACAAAGACGATGATGGGTGCATGGTTCTGGCGACAGAAACAAGGAAAGTAGGTTCTAGAAATTCTCGTCTATGTTGCCATCTCTAATCGTAAATGACGAAAATATGATTTCTTTTATTTCTTTCCCAAATTATCGATGCAATTTTGTGAAACTATTCTTACTTTAATGGTATGAAAAACAGAATAAGGAGGATCATGATCAAAGAGTGTATATTATATATCATGCTCATCTTACTAAGTAGATGCTCAAACTGCAAAAATTTGGTGAACAAAGCAACTTGATAATAGGTACGAACATTTACAGGAGTAATGACTCTTGCAGTAACCTTCACATGAATGAAATGAATATTCATATCAATGTGTTTGGTTCGATCCTGAAATAAAAGGTTCTTGCACAAACTTAATGCAGAAAGATTGTCACAAATCTTGATTGGTCTTTCATGCTCAGCTTCAAAATCACGGAAACAAGGCTAAAAATCAAGATAACTTCACATGTGCTTGCAAATAAAATAATGCTCATTGTTCTTCCCCTACAGTACTCTCTGATATAAAAGTTTGTTTCTTTCATCTTTAGCTAATCAAGTGACCCCATGGAAACAAACAAATTTTATTAACAGTTTTTCTAGTGACGAGGCAAGATGGATTCTCAGTAACTAAAGAAAATTACCAACAAAACTCTTGTTTTACCGAACTCATTGCAGTAAAAAAAATTGTCCAGTTGTAACTCTAAAGTGATGAAAAGTTGAATTCATATGATTAACGACTTTTTGACAATTACGAGGAAACGGTGAGAAGGTGGTAAGCGACAAGGGAAAGAGAGTGGTTATGGAAAAAGGAGCCGCAAAATTTCCGACCTCTTCTAGACGGTGGTGTTGTTGAGACGGAAGTGTAGACTCAAATGTTGAATTTTCTACGTGTGGTGGGGATAATCTGGGTCAACTCCTGGACTTAGTCCGAGGACAAATTAGCCATTCAACCTAGTTCCCTGTCACCGTCAACTCTCACTTTTGGATGGTGCTCTCCTTCTTGCTTCCAAGTTTCTATGGGCTCTTTGATCATCGGAAACTGACCCAGCCCAATCCATCTCCCCTGCAAAAACCACCTAAAGCTCCGGGACCCACAAGAAGCTGCCAGTTTCGTACAGTCGATTTGGATTACAGTGAAGCTGCCTTGAAACTTGAGAACATTTTCAACTAGTTTCAATTGAATGTCTGCAATACTTTGTGCTTTCGAAATTTGTGTACTTTAAGATTAATGTTTGATAGTTCTGATATAAACTAAACTTCCCTAGAACAAATGTTCGGTAGCCGTCTGCTTAGTTATGTGCATTGCATGTCAGGCACCACATAAATTGAAAGAGGAATTAGAAGAAAATTTGGGAAGAGAAACAACTGAAGGTGAATTAGCTGAGGCTAAAAATACCAATGTGGTTCAAGTGAGGAGACAGATTGAGGTTGGTCGTAATTTAAGGTTTCTTTCTATGCTTTATCTTTTGGTTTAAGGTATTTGTTGTATGTTGTATGATTCATGAAACTTTGGAGAAGAAATATATTGATAGTTCTTATCTGCTATACTGCAGCACGATCCGAGGCTAGTTTTATTTGTAATTTACAAATATTTCCAAGACTTTGCGAATGGCCCGAAGTTCCAAGACTTATGTCAGGCAGGAGTGAAGGGACTAATTACAGGAATTGGTCACCGTTTTGAACCCAATAGAAGATTCCGGCCGGCTTTCCACTCATGGTCTGTTTTGGATTAGGCATGCCATAATAAGCTCCACGACACTCTCAAGCTTTACACGGGTCTCATTTGGTCTTGAATCCTATGCTTTGTTTGTCATTTTATTTTAACTGTTCAGAACGACGTGCTGTTTGATATTGATAATTAATTTTTTTCAATTACAAAAGAAATGATGCTAAACATCTAGAGTTATAAATGAGCCGAATTGCGTCGAGTTTTGGAGTAATCAATATTGATCCAGTGATGGAGATAAAGGTGTGGGGTGCGATCGTCTTCCTGTCATGTGTTTGAATCGATATTGATAAATCTCACAGCTGTAACGATTGAAAAAACAGAGATTTCATGTCCACATATACGCACGTGATAATATTATTCTACAATTGAATGAAGTGGCAAAGGAATAAATTCTGTAAAAGCAGTTCAAGGTGGCGAGACATGAACATCATTTAGTTTTGTTGCGACCTGTGTAATAATGGAGACATTTTTGTCATTAGTGCTGGATTTATGGCCTGGAGATTTGTGATTGTAGTTTGAAAATGTAAGGTGATACTTTTTTTGGTGATTTTTTTTTTAAAAAATAGGTCGGCTGAAAAATAAAGAAAAGAGAAGAAGTGAACTTGTCTCATGTAAAAAAAGAGAAGAATAAGAAGTGTATATATGTGGGAAGTTATATACCTTGAATAAGTCAATTGATTTTGTTCAAGTTAGTACTCACACACTTCTACATATTGCACTTTGGTTCTCTCGAGTTCAACAATGCAGTAACACTGCCGACTAAGATCCATCACGCAGGCTCGAGAATTTTCAACATGATAATAAAGATCTTGGACAGGAGACCTAAAGAAGCCCGACATGAAGCCCATCATGACTTGTTGCAAGTTCATGAAAACTTGAGGCCCAAGACCTAAACCCAATGAAGAAAGCTCAGTAAGGAAGACCCAGATAGAGATTCAAGTCAAAGAAAGAAGCACAAGCCCAGACAAAAATAGCGAAGGACCTGAGGCCTCTGATGCTCGAAAGCTTGATGTGACAAGTCCAGATAGAAAAATTGCAAGTCGCAACTGAGCCGAGACAAGCCAAGCCAGTTGGACTTGAGGGGAGTGTTGAAAAATAAAGAAGAGAAAAGAAGTAGAGAAAAGAAGTGGGTTTGTCCCATATGGAAGAAAAGAGAAGAATAAGTGTGCGACAAATGAGTTGTCGGGCATTGGAGAAAGGGCTTAGAGTGGGGAATGCGATCAAGAACAAAACAAAGACGTGGTCATAGTAGCTTTCTCACTCAGACTCTTCAAAGCAACCAAGGGGTGATTATTCGATCGGGGAAGAAGTTTTTACGGGTTACCTGAAAAGACAAGAGAGTAGCGACTTACACCGAAAATGTTCTAAGTTGGGTTGCGTAGATGACTGTAGAAACTATGCGAACGGGGGATACTTTTCATCGTTCAAGACGAAATAAAGAAGTCGGAAATAAAGAGAAATAAGTTGATAGCCGGATTCCGCTTCAAAAACAGAGAATACAACTCTTTTGGAGCCGG
>CANYCX013495124.1:0-24297 GCA_948193385.1 Breynia disticha f. nivosa | reverse complement strand
CAAATTCAATCCCAACTGAACTTAATTGGGTTGTCACAGTATTAAGTTCATTGAGATGTTGAGCTACTGATAAGCCCTCCGTCATCCGCAAATTGAACAATCGCCTCATCAAGTGAACTTTGTTTGAGGCTGATGGCTTCTCATACATACTGGAAGAGCCGCCATAAGACTGTCGTGGTCTTTTCCTTTGCTATATTGAAAGCAACATTGCGTGATAACGTCAATCAGATAACTCCGAGTGCCTGCCTGTCTAGAAGAATCCATTCTTCTTCTTTCATAGACTCTGGCTTCTGGCCTAAGAGAGGTTGATGTAGACTTCTTTGGTACAAATAATCCTCTATTTGCATTTTCCAAAACCCAAAGTCTGCACCATCGAACTTTTCGAGTTTCACCTTCCCTTCATCTGCAGCCATTGCTCCCACTCAAGTCTGGCTTCCTCTGGATCGTTTCTGACTATTCCTGCAAACTTCGCCGACGAATAGAACCTCCAGAAAATTTTCACTATTCACAAAATACTATTTATGTGAATAGTAACCGTACGTATGAACAGTATTCGTATGGTTGAACAGTCTCTACTACAGTACCATGAATAGTAACCTTACTATTACGACGTCCGTTTCGAAAACGGATTGCAGCAAAAAATTATGCGTAATTTTCTCGTCCTCGTGGTATATTTTGTTTTCTAAAATACCACAACTTCCGGAATACTCCTACCGGACTCTGGACACCTTACAAGGGTAAATAATAATCTAATTTATTTTCTGATGTGGAGAATCCACTATAGTGGCAGCCACAGAGCATACGATAAATAGATATATATAAACCCAAGTTTGGCTCTGATACCAGTTGTTGGGAAATTACGCCAATTCTGAGCTAGACTTGCGAGAGGGACAAAAATAACACACAAATTTTACGTGGTTCGGCAAACTGACCTACTCCACGGGCTGCTGCAAATATTTCACTAAAAGAGAAAATATACAAAGTGTTTACAATACTCACAACTTACAACCCGATATACCCGAGAATAAAATTCTCTCAACCTCACCCTCTCACTTTCTTTCTCTCTAAGATTTTTGTGTGATAATACAAATGAGAAATATGCCTCTACTTATAGGCATTTGTTGCCTACAATTCTGATCAATTTCACATCCATTTTCTTTGTTTTCAAACAATGCAACCTTAAGTTGGGAGTTGCCAACTCCACTTAGTTGCAAATTTTGACTAACAGTTTTGACAAAGATTATCTTTATCTCACACAAATCACAATTATGCCTTATTTTGTTATGGTCAAATATAAATTGTTATTTTCAAAGTTAAAAGCATATTTAATTTAAACATACTTAGTTTCGACAATAAAGATAATATATAAAATTCCACAAAATATATTGTGCATAAAGAAATTTTCAAAATCTATAGTGAATATTCTTATTAAGATTATCTTTTAAATAAAATAATTTGCAAAAAAAAAATATTTTATATATTATACTCATAACATACAGTATCCAACTGCATCGCAAGAAACATGATTTGAACCAAATGTGCGATACAATCATACAAATAAAGCAAGACGACTAACTACCTTAAGCTTCCTGTTCTTGGTCTATATGCCAAGCTTCTCCGAATATCAAACAAACGGGAGCACACAGCTAAACCAAAATGGAACAAAATAACCCAACAATGAGTTCATAACTATAATGCATCATCACTTATGTAATGCTGCAATTGAAAGACAGTTGCTAACCATGTTGTGTAATTTGTCAGTTTGGATCCCAAATGTATCTGTTTCTGGTAATCCATCTGTTAATCCATCTGCACATGTACCATAATCTGATAAAGCTGTGCTTAGCATTGTCTGAATGGTTCCAATGTCATCTTCTTCGACGGCATCAGATGCAGCTTGAAGATTGTCCAAAGCGTCTCCGAAATTCTCTTTGCAATCCTCAAGTGCTGATGCAAGTTCCGGAGGAGTTGCAGGTTTGCTGGCTAATTCGTCTAGGAATTTGATTGCTACTTCGGTATGTGCATAGCTTGCGTTTATTATCATTGCAAGGACGTGCATTAGATCAGTTTGGCCATTGAAGAACTGGCTGATTGATTCCTGGCAAAGAGGAGGATAGTCTGTGTGCTGACATATTTTCCGGATGGCTCCATTATGGGCAACTGCTGCAGAAATCTCGAAACCAGATGCTTCGAATTTTCGAGTAGAGTCAGTAGAACTCTTGGTATAAACTACGCCATCAGGGCTATCCATCATTGTTTGTGTTGTCACTGGTGGAGGTTGTGCTTGTGGAGTTGGTGGAAGAGGATCTTGCGACGTAGTTGGAGCGGAGATTTCAGAAGTTTGCATTTGCAAAGAAGGGTTTGAAGACGGCGAGAGTGATTCTAGAGGAGATGGATCATAAGACGAAGTTGACTGCATTGGAGAAGGAATAGAAGATGACGGTACCGATTCTGATGACGATGGACTAGACGATGGAGATGTTGATTGTGCCGGAGAAGGGCCAAAAGACGGCAGAGTTGATTCTGATGTGGAAGGGCCAGACGACGGAGATTGAGAATATGGAGATGGAGCTGAAGCTGAAGATGCTTCTGCAGAATTCAGGAGCAGGAGAGTCAATAATGAAAGTGCAAGAAGATAGTTTTTGCTGGATCTTGACTCCATATTTTGATGAAAGATCACCAAGTCAACAAGTTGATGAAACCTTTTATCCTGATAAATAGGATTGTCACATATAAATAAGCCTAATTTTTTGCCTGAAGAACATCAGCGATTATATAATTATGTCTGTTATGGCATTTTTTTGCGGATTTTGACAGGAAATGAGAATTTTTCTCATCTCCATTCACCATAAGCAGAATAGGTGGTCGTTGTTTTATGAATATGGTTGATCACAGAGGATTGCAAGAACCTGAACTGCATAATTAGCAAGGAAATTTAATCATCATGGACTTCCAAAATAATTGTTCATCAGGAAAAAGCAAAGCAAGCACAATCACAGAAAGCCTGGAGACATTTTATTTCTCATTTAACCCTGAAATTTGCATACAATAAAGTCATAAATAGCATGTACAGACTCCAAACTTCTGAAAAGTTACAACAAGGGATCTAACTCATTAATCATACAGGAACACTGGAATTTTTCCGCTAATATAAGCATCTCCATCAGAAACAACATTCCACTTATTCCATGAGCAAAGTAATGAAGCTTAGTGACCAATATCTGCACTCTTCACAACAGTCACAGGGCAGGATCCATTGTTCACCACATAGTTACTCACACTTCCCAAAATAGCTCTGCAAAAACAGAAACAAACACACATGAACATGCAAAAGCGAAAAAAGATATAAGATTTGAACTTTTTATAGGCAAAAGTAGTGAAATTGTACCTCCTGATCTTGCCAAGTCCTCTGTTACCAATAACAAGGCAGCTGAGAGGAATGTTATCTATGGCTTCACAAATTTTTTCACGAGGGTCTCCCCAATATATCTTCATAACCACAACAATCTAATCACAGTTCACAAAAATTCCCATTTCAGACTCAGAAAGAATACAACTTTCACAGTAAGTAAACCATTAAAAATCATAAAACTTGTAGACCTCTTTCTGGCGAGCAGCAGTGTTAACAATATCAAGTGTTTCAGGGTCTGGCTTCACTCCATACTTTTTCATCACCACAGGATCAGAAAACTCAACCACAGGAATCAAAGCTGTAAAAACAAAACCATAAATTTACAGATCATAACACCAAAAAGGCGTTTCCAAAATGGACAAAAAGGAAGAAAGATGTTTACGGGAACCGGTAGTTTCCCAAAGTTGCATCTCTCCTTCTTCATATTTCCCTTCAGGACGAACTGTAACAAGAATAAGATGATCACCGTCGCGTACAATGTTATCCACAGCCCATGTCAAAGCTTTCAAGCTACATGCTGAAAAATCCACAGCTACACCGACTCTTCTTTCAGTTTCCATGACGATCACTGGCTAACCCTTTTATTTACTTCTCTATATCTTTACGTATGTTGTGTTCTAACCTCTGAAGTTGAGGCCAAAGATCCTTAACTCTGAAGCTGTAGAATATGCCACAACACTAGCAAGAAAGAGATGACACTACGATATATGAGTGTGTGAATCATACAAATCGTTTTTGGCTTATTTTGGGACGTTGGATTTGAGTTTTATTCCGTATGGTGGAAAATTGAGCGGTGTGGATGCGTTGATATGATTTGTGCTGTGGAAATGGAAGTATGGAATTATTTCTCGGCTTTGAATAATGAGTATCGGACAAGATGGAATGATGAGAGAGGATAATGGATTCCACATTTCTCTGTCTTGCGTGGGTCCCATGGGCCAGCCTTTTGTTTTCTCACTTTATTGAAACATTGATGCCTTATGATAGCAGGGAACGATGTCGTATTTACGTTGAAGGCTGACGACTTGTGCATTCAGAAACGACGGCGTTTTAAATTGAAACACTGATGGCTGATGATTGCAGGGAACGATGTCGTATTTGCATTTGAAAGCCGAACGACTTGTGCATGCAGAAACGACGGCGTTTTATGAAAAAAAAATTGGAACATTGATGGCTGATGAGATGAGATGATTGCAAGGAACGATGTCGTATTTGCATTTGGAAACAGAACCTTGTTCATAAAGAAACGTCGGCGTTTTATTAAATAAATTTTAGCGCTATTTCCATTTTTTTAATATTCCCAAACAGTAACAAGCAAAATAAAGCAAAAGTAAAAGAACACAGTTGACAGTACCTGCTCTCTAAAACTTGTGCTTCACTAAAGCATCGCATTTTGAGCGGGGAGATTCATTAATCATTTCATGCAAATCAATTCGTAATCGAAATCCTAAGCATTTCGATTCAATACGATGGCGCTTTGGTGGCCACTTATTGTTCTCGCTTTCGCTTACGCGATCTGTCGTTTCTTGCTTATGCTTATTCCTCCTAATGTGCCTTCGATCGATGTTGATGCTTCCGACGGTATAGTTTTATAACACGACGGCATTTTTCTTTGTTGTTATTAGCGATTGTTGAGTTTTGGTTTTGATTTTGATGCAGTTTTGGAAGGTAATCAAGCTCAAGAGAACAGCTTCATTTATGTGAGTTTATTCTATTGATATTTTATGCTTTTCAGCTGCTATTTCGAGATAATTATTATTTTTTTAAGTAATAATGTAGTTTATTTATATTGTTGTTATTATTATTGCTTAAATATGTTAGTTGCTTGTGGATCAATTTGTTTAAAGATGTTATATAGTCATTGTTTATATTTGTTAATGTATAATTTGGAGTGAAATGTTGAATTTCAATGCTGATAACTGAATATAAAATTTGTTTATTGTAATTAAGGAATTGTTTGTGCTTGATGAAATTGTTGCTGCATGTAATTTTTGTTGAATTTGTGGAAATGTTTTGAATGTTAACCAGTGGTAAGTATGAACCTGATGTTTAATTTACTGTGTTAGTGATTAGTTATTTTTGTTTGCGTAGATTCCTCCGAGAGGGAGGACGCAGCAATCAGATAAAAAGGTTCAGTGTTATGAGCCTGCGACAATGAAGTACTTAGGCTTTTTCCCAGCTCTGACACCTGCTGAGGTCGGGAACTATGTGAACATGGAGATATTTTGGCGAAAGCATTTACTTGTGATGTTTTATGTTATGCTAACTCTTACGGTTGAATATATGTTACTAGGTCGAGGACCGTGTGGCACAAGCGAGAAAGGCTCAAAAGATATGGGCTAAAAGTAGCTTCAAGCAGCGTCGTCAGTTTTTGCGGATACTTCTCAAGTACATCATCGAACATCAAGAGCTCATATGTGAGTAAGTATCCTCCTTCACATTTCTGTTCAATGTGATTGAATTAGGCATGATTTGTGTGTTTCTGGATTCGTTTGTTGTTTTGAACAGAGTTTCTTCACGTGATACTGGAAAGACAATGGTAGATGCCTCTTTAGGAGAAATAATGACCACCTGTGAGAAGATTATTTGGCTTCTTTCAGAGGGTGAACGATGGCTAAAACCTGAATATCGGTATCTATTTCCGTCATTACACATTTTTCTGGAATGGTATGACTGCAGTCTTTTGCCTCCTCATATGTAGGAGTGCCAAAATGCATTTTGTCTTGAATTAGAGCAGCTTCCTGCAATCTAGTTTATATCTTTGGCACAATTACACAGTTATGGAAACTATCTGAACAATATATCTGATGGAAAATTACGAAGTCTTTTTTGTCTAACATTCGTACCATCTGCAGATCTTCTGGTAGAGCAATGCTTCATAAGAGATCCAAGGTGGAGTTTCACCCTCTTGGTGTCATTGGTGCTATTGTATCATGGAACTATCCTTTCCATAATATCTTCAATCCAATGCTGGCAGCTGTCTTTTCAGGAAATAGCATTGTGATAAAGGTACTTTATATTTGTAGGAATAGATTTCTCGTTTTAATTCATAGTATTTTAAACCCCGGCCCAAAACAAATGCCATCTTGCCTGCATTTAGTCAAACTGACTCGGCTCATCTTGGACCGGATTGCATAATTGCTAGCGTGCATCTGTCTCTGAGTTGTATCATTTTAATTTTCTGGATTCATATTTTTCCTCATGCTCATAACTTAGGTATCCGAAAATGCAAGTTGGTCTGGATGTTTCTACATCCGAATAATCCAAGCAGCTCTTGCTGCTGTTGGGGCTCCTGAAAATCTTGTTGATGTAATAACAGGGTAAGCTTTTCTGTTACTTCTATTTCGTGGTTGTATCTATTTTGTGATTTCAATCAACTTTTTGCCTCTAGGTTTACTGAAACAGGAGAAGCCCTAGTTTCATCTGTTGATAAGATCATATTTGTTGGATCGCCTGGTGTTGGTAAGATGGTACGGTTTCCTTGGTGAACAGCACGATCTTTCATTTGGTGTATGCTTTTCATTTTGTCCACAAATAAAGGCTTTGCATACTTGCGGTCTCCAGAATAATAGGACAAGTTTCTCACTTTGTTGCAGATCATGAGAAATGCTTCCAACAATCTTGTACCTGTGACTCTTGAGCTCGGTGGGAAAGATCCGTTTATTGTGTGTGAAGATGTTGATGTGCCACAGGTATATTCATCTACCTTCGTGTTCTAGTTTCCATGATGATTGCATAATTCTTTGTGTCTCTACCGGCATTTACTTTGATGCAGGTTGCACAAGTGGCTGTCAGGGCTGTTCTTCAATCAAGTGGTCAAAACTGTGCTGGAGCTGAAAGATTTTACATTCATAAGGACAAATATGATTCATTTGTCGGTGAAGTGACGAAAATTGTAAAATCTGTATCAGCTGTATGTACAAAATCTTTACTGCGTGCTATGTTTTTCTCTCTATTATCATACTTGATATGCTCATCAGGCCAATTCTTTTAAGAGGATTGAATGTTTAAACGCGACAAGCGATGAGTTTTCGGCATTTGTTATTCGTTTAGCTTTTCTGTGTCAAGTAATAATTCTGTTTTGCATTAAACCTCTTAGTTATTTTGATCGGCTACCCTGAATAACTAGAGAGCTTGTGTAACGCTTCCAATATTGACCTATTTTCTTTGATATTGGATCACTTAGTTTCTTTTGCTGTTTGTTGCAGGGACCACCCCTTGCTGGAAGATATGACATGGGGGCAATATGCTTGCAAGAGCATTCTGATAAGCTTCAAAACCTTGTTAATGACGCTCTAGACAAAGGAGCTGAAATTGTTGCGCGTGGAAGTTTTGGTCCTTTAGGTGAAGGTGCAGTTGACCAGTACTTCCCTCCAACTGTCCTTGTGAATGTAAATCACTCAATGAGATTGATGCAGGAAGAGGCAAGCATAGAACTTCGTTTCTTAACTCCCTTCTGTTTTCAATCATTTCTTGAAAAAATAATTCAAATCTAATCAATATGTTTCCATGTAGAGCATCTCCTCTGCTTTATGTTGGCTCTTATATTTTGCTAAGAATTTTCCTTTGATGAGTGTTAACATGCAGACTTTTGGACCAATCATGCCTATAATGAAATTCAGTACAGATGAAGAAGCTATCAAACTTGCAAATGACTCGAGATTTGGGCTTGGCTGTGCAGTTTTTTCTGGTAGCCAGCGCCGTGCCAAAGAGATTGCTTCTCAAATACATTGTGGAGTTGCTGCGATCAATGATTTTGCATCAAATTACATGTGTCAGGTAATCTGCTGCCTCAATGATTTTGCGTATATTCATATTGCTATTCCTGCCTTAAAATAAAAATTGATAATAATAACCCGCCTTTTGTAGCTACAACTAAAACCATTTTCAAAATCAAGAACATAGTTTTAGCATGTAGCGCCCTAACCATAATCTTAAAAAACTGCAGTCTGACCGATCATCTTGTGAACAAAGTTATGATTCAGGATGATCATATATCACAAAATATTTTTTATGTTCTTGTGGAGTGCACTGTATTTGCAAAGAGTAGACTTAAATTTCATAATTGCGCAATTATCTCTAATGTATTCTGAATAAAAAATTATCTTTACTTTATTTTCCTTTCCTTTCAGTCCTTACCATTTGGTGGTGTAAAAGACAGTGGATTTGGAAGATTTGCGGGGGTGGAAGGACTGAGAGCTTGCTGTCTTGTGAAGTCAGTCGTCGAGGATCGCTGGTGGCCATTCGTCAAAACCAAGATACCCAAACCCATCCAGGTTAGTCTATTTTCTTTTATCCTTCGTAATCTTCCTTTTATATGTGAGAATGATCTTAGCTCTAAGAAACTTCACATTATTCTACGTCGTAAGCTTCGGTTTGTTCTTTCCGCTCCTGCCGCAGTATCCTATCGCAGAGAACGGCTTCGAGTTTCAGGAGTCGCTTGTCGAAGCGCTGTATGGCTTAAACATATGGGATCGCTTGCGAGCTTTGGTAAATGTTCTGAAGCTTTTATCAGACCAAAACCATAGCAGCAGCAGCACCAGAAGAAAAAATGATTGAAGGCATAACACTTCAAACCTCGTAGTTGACAACTCTCTTGTGACTTTGAATTACACATATCAGTTGTTCACTTCCATCTTCGAGTATCCTAACCTGCTAATATGTTAAGATGCTAATGCATGCGTGATTCTCGAGTCATTTTATGAACAGAATGAGGGAATTTGGTTCGGCAAATGTTGCTTACTAAGAACATCCGATGTTCTCGTCAGGAATTTTGAGCCTTTTCTAATGTCATCTGCTGAAACCTTGATTTTCAAAGGAGCAACTTGATGATATCTGCACTTGCTGGAGCTCACTTAGTTCTGAAATAAACTTTAGTTTATTGAAGAAACTCAGGTCATTTAATCAGGGGATTAGCATCAGGTATGTCAAATTAAGAGATGATTCATTGAGTTAATACTGGCCTAAGCTTAAGCTTATCCAATTAAACGACTTCTCGTTAAAAATTATTTCATCTGTCTTTAGTAAGAGTCTAATTTGTTATATTCATGCTTTTTAAAATAATAATTAGATAATTTTTAAGACATAAATTTTGCAAAATATACATTTATTAAAAAACGGAGGAAGTAGCTCTCAGTAAGAGCTGATTGGAAGCTAGAATATCGAAGTCGAACTATTTTAGATTTCTTGTTCAAATATAACGGTTTCTAAATATGAATTCGCACGATAAATATTTGGTCACAAATAGCCCCCAAATTTTTCCAAATATAAAGCATCAATATATATTAGAGAATTGATAGACAAGAGGAATAGAATGCATTTCCAAACACCACTGGTATGAATGTGTATTGATCCAGCGAAAGACATGAATAAATAGACAAAGAAACCACAGAAGACAATGCACATATGTGAACATCAGAATGTTGTATTCTCTCATTCCAAAACAAGCTGAAATTACACGGTTAAAGAAACGTCCTTAATTACGCTCCCCCACCTCTTGTGAAAAAAAAAATACCTGAATGGGGAATACTTGAAAACACGTGTTGATGAGAAACTTCTGTACCATAAGAAACTCGGAAAAGAATGTTAACCCGAGCAAGTGTCGTCATGGCCGCTTTGATGCGTCGGAGGAACTTTGCATAGCTTGATGGAATTGTTTAAATTTCTCGCTTCAGTGTCACGTTAATGATGCCGATAGCGGATTTTGGCCGATAATGTTCATCGGTGTCGACCTCCTCGATTTCCTGATATAACATTTCAATAGCAGTGTGTTTCAGAGATGATCTACCAGTAAGGTAAGAGTTGGGGATGTTAATGATGAAAATTTTAGTACCTGCACCACATCTTGTCCTTTAATTACCCGTCCAAACACCATTAACCTATCGTTTAAGTCAGGAATCGGCGCAGTTGTGATGAATAGCTCGAATCCTTCGATGTCTTTGTGCTTCGATGTTCCGATCATAAACGCCTCATGCTTTGGGCTGGTCACTTGCAATAGCACAACATATTAGTAAGGAAAAAACTCAACCATTGCATCAAACACGAAAAATAAAAAATAAAGCTCGAGAACCTTGTAGAATGCCCGCTATGAAGCTTCCCTTTTGTTGTCCAATCTTCTTCAGTTCCAAGCCCCTGGGAAAATCCTCCTTGAACTACGTAGTGTTTAATCACGTGATGAAAAGGCATTCCTTTGAAGTACTCCTTTTGACTGTCAACACAAGAAACATGACCTAACCTCAAATATATAAAACAGATGGAATGTTGATAAAAGCAATAAAAGGAGATATCTCATACTAAGTTGAACTCTAACATACTATCACCCATAACGGAGGGCCCGTTGCACATGATGTTGACTCTGATACAACTTGTTATGAACCCACTAGGTAGAACTCACCCTTAAAACCACCAACCAATCATTCTTATACTTAGTTGATGTGGGATGACAACCTTAACTTATCTCATACTAAGTTGGACTCTATAGGAGATTTATGTATGCTTGGAAAAGGATCACACATCCATGGACTCAGCTAAGTTATTACAGCAAAATCCGAATTCTCAAGAGATTTGAATCTTAACACATTACGTTTGCTATAAATACAACAAAAAGCTGTCCGGCTCGTTCAAACAAACAGTGATTGCTCTGCGCAACAAAAGAAGCTGCAATTTCATCAAAAGACTTTCCTATCAATCAGTCGGCAGCCACTACATATAGCTAGCAGAATGGATTTGAGCAAGCTTACCACAAATCGAGAAACTTATCCACAATACCGGGGGAACCATCCTTATAGAGTTCAACAGTTATATAACCTTTTGATGTATTCATAACCTGGATGGAAATGAAAGACTGAATTAATCAAATGCACAGAACACAAACACTTATGCACACCGGCGTATTGAAAAATTTGATAAAATTCATACAGAGCTTCACTAGGAGTAGGTTTTTTGATTGTCAAAGAGTGGATCGAAACATTTCAAAAAACTTCTCGATGATTACACAGCAATTCAGTCATGTTCATCAAACATTTCAAGTTTTTAACTAAATCAATATCTGTTACAAATGAATCATTAAAGCAAGAACTCACAGCATATCCAGGGAGATCGTACTTCTTTGTATCCGAGAAGGAATCTGATGCATCCTGGATATCATAAAAAGGAATCTTCTTAAAAACTGACTAAATAACTTCAATAATCTTTCATAAAATTCATCAATAAATCATTAAATCTACATCCATATTCCATCATTCCATGAACAACCCACCTCAAAATCTGACAAATCACTTCCTATTCGCTCCCTTGATCTGCTAATCACGAATTAAACCAGATAAATCATACTTTAATATAACAAAAGAATTAAGAGAACATTTATGCATTTGCTTTCAGAAAGTAAATGCAGATTGACAGATTGTGCAGTAAATGCAGATTGACAGATTGTTCAGTAGAAAAGCTGAAACAATGCAAATCTTTTAAGAATTACAATAAGCTCTCAATAAGCCGAAAATCCAACAAACTTTACAATAATGCAAAAGAAAATCAGAGAAGAACAGCAAACCTTGGAGACCAATGTCTATAAGTGGCAACTAAGGACAGCACAATAAACACAAGAAAACAATTGCAGAGAATTATTGAAGTGGCACTGATACGAGTCGGTCCCTTCTTCTTTTTGCTTTGAACTAACAATGCCTGAGGCTTTATTCTTCCCATTATCAATTCCTTCTTTCACTTATTTCCTTTTATTTCCAAAACTCAAATCTTCGTTTCAGAAATCACCACAACAATAATATCCTACAAAAAAACCATCACAACCGCAAACTTAGCTATCAATATATCACTATAATCAATCAGCTCCATTGAATTCAATTCAATTAGATTCACATTATTAATTTCAAATTCCTGGATTCAAAAACTAAAAATCAGTGAAAAAAACTAAATGCATTTTTGAAAAATTTACCTTGAATTGAAAATGAAAGAATTGATTCTGGTCTCCAAAACGGTGCGTTTTAGCTAGCAAGAGGACAACAAGAATTGCCAGAGTTTGTTCAAGTTGCTTAATCTGGAGTAGATTAGGTGAAATTTTAACTAATGGCTTCGATAAAATAAGTAATTTTTCCATACGTAATCGTGTTTACGATATGGTGGGTTCCAACCGTTGATTAAATCGTACGGATCCCCTTTTTATTTATCATTTTATCCGATCCGAAGTGCTTCACAAAGTGAACTAAAACACAGTACCAGAAGGAGCAATATATAAAAAACAAGGACCAAAACGAAAATTTGATCAAAATTTAATTACATAAACGTACTTACCAATTGCTTTAATCGCATGAGTCACGCTTTTACGCACGAATTACGCACGAACGGTGGCAGAGTAAAATCACAGTACAAACAGAGACTCCAAAGAAATGGGGCGAGGAAAAGGAAAACTCACTCTTTCTCTTGAAGACTACGAACGCTTTCTTCACAATCCCAACGACGTCGGATTTAGCTACGCTCAACTTAATCAGGTCTTTTTCTTACTTCTGTTATTTTTTTTCCTGCGAAAATTGATAGTGATTGACATAATTGTTATTTAATTGTTCGTTGAATAGATCATCTTCATGCATGGATTCAGGAAAATGTACGGTCAACGCAAGGTATGCAAATTTGATCATAAATAAACAAAAAAATATAAAAGCAAACATTCTCTAATTATTTTGTCGTATTTTTCCAACAGAATGTAGCATTCGAATCGCTGAAAGAAATAAACCTGACGAAACCGCACCGTTCAACATTATACGAGAACAACATTGATTCAAATCGACAGTACGATGCGCTGATTTCACTGCAACAAGTGAAAGATGACTTGGAAACTCTGAACTGGCAAGAGTGCCAGGTTCACTCGATCGTGAGCGTAGGATTAAGTGAGAGATCGAACGATCGTGAGGATACATCGAATGTGACGACGTCGTCTAACGTGCGGAGAGGAAAGTCGAAGAGGAAAAAGAGAGGGAGCGCGGATGACGTGTAATGGTGACGTCAGCATTGAGTTGGACTGGGAGAATCGAATCTTCAATGTTCCATTTGTTGAGAGTATTAGTTTATTAGTTTTAAATGTTTGCTGACAGTTTTAATTTTCATGGCTCGTTTTGATATGCAGTGTAGTTCCTTCGTTGTTTGTTCTCTACTCTTTTGTTTCACTTTGAATAGAATAAATATGAAGACAGTTGCTATGATAAATAAGTACGGATTCAGGAAATTTTTATTTTTTTTTTATAAAATTTTAGACAAAACCAAGGGAAAGGAGTCTTTGTTGGAGACTGACGAATTAGCAGGTCTAGACTTGTGTGTTTCTCCTACGCTGTTACAGAGCCAGAGATCGTACTTTGCACCATCAGCGTGTTGGTTGTCCCCTTTATTGCTGAACTTACGTTTGCTGCACCTTGATTGGTATTCAGCGAGGTCACAACTTGGGCGGCCTCGTGGCGTGGCATGGTGGATAGCCTTGTAGCGGTCGTCTCTCTTATCGTTCCTACTCTTATAACTTTATCTTTTTTATCGTAAATCTACGAAGCTTGATAGTACATTTACCACCTACAATAAAAGGACTCAACATATGATCCACATATAAAATCGTAGCTTTTTTATATTATACTGATCCAATTTAAATTAAGAGATTCTTTATATTTCAAAATACTCTTTTCGTCACAAATTGTTATTCAAATACGAAAAGAGTAATGTATTAAGGCCAAAGAATTATGCATACAATACAATAACAAAAAAGTATTATTGAGTTTGACTAATGATCAATAAACGAAACAAGAGCAAGCAATTTGAAACATATAGCAAAGAACATAGTTCTGATTAATTAATAAAAATGTTGAAATATTACAAAAAAAAAGTTCGTTTGTCTATCATGAAAGAAAATGAGGAAAAATAAATCAATATACGTAAAAATGTGTGAATTAAAAACAAACTAATTAATTATATTCGAGCCGATACTCATACACTTTCACATATTGCACTTAACTCTTCCGTAGTATGATAATAAATCTATAGTATGACAATGAAGCAACATTATCGACAAATATCCATCACGCAGACCCGAAAAATTCTATAAAAAAAGTGTTAAAAAGAAAAGATACTGAATATGGAATTTGCTTTTTGACCAATAACAGATATTGGACTGTTGGCATTATATGATCTGCAATTCAGCTCTGCTCACAGTGACTTGTAGTGGGACGTGATGTAACTAAACCTTCTTCTTTTACTGTCTTCTTTCTTCACTTCGAAAACTACTCCTATGAACATATCCAACTTTAAACAGATTTTCTTTAGTGTTCGAGTGGCAACCGACCCTCATGTTAGAGGTTTCGTCTTGGATCCGTTCAGGTTCGATTCCTGGCGTGAGAGCACTCCCCTGAGGTAGCTCTCAAGCCTCCCGGAGCGGTCTGGATTAGTCGGGGCTCCAATGTGACTCCCGAATACTAGGCGGTTTTGTCAGAAATGTCGGACAAAAAAACAGATTTTCTTTTTCAAATCAAATTAAAGTAGAATAAATAAAAATAATATATGAATAAATACAACAAATGAACCGTAATATAAAAAATACGTCAAAATTATAAGAATAAACACGGCAATAATAAGGGCAGAAATGTTCCAATCCATAATAAGAGATGTAGAAATTAAATTCTCTACCCCTTAGTTACTTGGGCCAACTTTTATATAATTAAATTATTAATTTACTGAATAAATTAAGCATTTTTTTGGGGGAAAAAAAGGTTTTCAAATTTCCATTTATGTATGTGTGTGTGTTATCATTTGGACAGACCATTTGTGATGAGATGGTTCAGAAATTTTGTTTCTTTTCTGGGACAGAAGAGATGAAAAGTTATTTGATGTTTTGGGTACCACCTGAAATGGAATGGAGATGGCAGAGATGAGATATATCATATGCCTACTGCATTAAATGGCTGCTGTCTTTCTTGCCTTTGCTGCAATTAAAAATTACGCTCGCAATTTCTTATCCGATAACACGATTAATGAGTATATAGTTGAACATGATAAGAATGACACGAGTTTAATTTTGTAAAGTTTATTTCATATAATGATATTACAGTGGAGACACCAAGTTTGACGAGTCAATAATTATAACTAATAACCAACAGATTTAAGGATAGCTGGAGGACACCGATTGTAAGCCAACTGACGGAATCCCTGCTATAAAGGATTTTGCGGGATGGTGGGAGCACCATAAACTGCTCATATGTATGGTTTGTAATGCCTTGCCTGCATTTCAGAAAGGACCAACACTGTTACAAATCTTCTATATAACTCTCACCTTCCTTGTTATGTTCTCAGCAATTTTGTTGAATCACAACTACTAACAAGCCTGCTTGTAGCTTAAGTCAATTGACATGAGAAGCCAAAGTAATCAGACCAGCTGTGAAAAGTATAACATCTTCTTGTTGATAACATCATGAGATTCTGTCAGCTTTGCTTCCTTTGCTTCACTATTTTCTTCATGATCGTTCATGTTCAGATTCAATCAGGTGCCACACATTCCTTTGAAAACAAGCAACTCTTCTTCTTCTTCTTCTTCTTCATCATCATCTTCATCATCATCATCATCATTATGTATGTTCAGATTCAATCAGTAACCTGTTTGCTTTCTCCAGTTTCTGCAGATAAGAATCTGCAATCATTTGCTGGAACAAATAACCAAACAACAGAAGCAAATCCCAAACTACGTAAGTCGTACTCAAGACACAGAAAGCTTCTGGAACATGGTAAAAAATCGTATTTCATAACTTCATTTTGCCTTAGTAACATGGTTTTGTTTTCCTTAAACCTGTTCTGGAATTTCTTACAATTACAGGCTGTTGCAGTAATAGAGACATCAGCATCTCACAGAGTAGAGATTCTAGTACTGGGATTCCACAATACATTGTTCAAATAGTGAACACATGTATTTCAGGATGTGCTCCTTCAGAAATCCACTTGCATTGTGGTTGGTTTGCTTCTGCAACAATGGTGAATCCAAAAACTTTCAAAAGGATCTCTTTTGATGACTGCATAGTGAATGGAGGGAAGCCTTTGAGAACCAGTCAGACTATCAGATTCACTTATTCAAACTCTTTCATGTACTCACTTGTATTTAAGTCTGCCAACTTTTGCCATTATTAAGTTGTATCAATAATCTGATGAACATATGGCCATGTTTTGAGTTATTTGTAACTAAAACATGACTTAATATTTGGTTTTATAGGTAACAGAAAATATTACATATAGTTTGTGAATAGAGAAAACGGTTTCTCTAAACACTTCTCTTACGCACCGAATACACAATTCGGTAGATGTTCATATACTCATGGGAAAGATATCTAGAATGATCCGACAAGGAATAAGTGAAATCGACTCTTAATGTAACAGGTTTTTTCGCTGCAAACTAAGAACAAGTCATGTTCTTTATGTTACACTGCGTTATTAATTATTACACTTAATTTTGCTCAAATGTTCAAAATATGTCAGCCTTTTTATGTTGGCAAGTTTCTTTCAGTTTTGATCTTGCTATTTTTAATAGCAAATGGAAATTTCCACTTAGATTATCTATAATTAGTTTTATGGTGTACATTTTTCTCATAGCTGGTGTTTGAATTTGGCTATCTTTTCACAATTCAATGAACTAAATCTGAAATTATCTTCTGCTATCTTCCACTAATCAAATCTCTGAGAAATTACCATTGAGTGGTAGATCTTCCCTGATAAAAGAGTACAAATTCCATGGATTCAGAATTTCAGAACAGGAATGTGCAGAAAAGCAATGGAGAATAAGAACATTTGATTAAATTTGACAAACATTACAGTAATTTGCAGCAAAATTCTAAGATAATGTATTCAACAGCCTAACTATTTGTGGCTCTGAAGAACAAGAAGAAATAAAAACATGCACGAGTGAAACAGATTGAATAAAATTTCTCATCTTCCTTTAGGATTCACTAGCTGAGAAAACACAACACCACTATCATCAGTGTCTTCACTCAGCTCAGTTTCCTCTTCAATTTTGAGCAATTCTCTGTGCACAGCATAAGTATCATTTGCCTTACTTTCTGCCACCATTTTTGCTCCTTCAGGATTTTCTTGCAATTGGAGGGCAAATTCAAGATTCCACAGAACATCTCCCATTGAAGGACGATGAATGCCGTGATCACACAAGCAATTTGCCGCGGTCTCGGCGAATTTCTTGAAGCATTCAGGATTAATTTCTTTCTTAATGTGAGGATCTACAATGTCCTCCAGGATTCCCTTCTTATGGCAATGTAGAGCCCAATCTGCCAGGCTTACTTGTTCTTTAGGCAAGCTGGGGTTAAGTGCTGGCCTGGCACATAACACTTCAAATAAGACTACCCCAAAAGAGTACACATCAGATTTCTCTGTCAATTGTTGCCTGCGGAAATACTCAGGATCCAGGTATCCGAAACTGCCCTTTACGACAGTACTAACATGAGACTGTTGCAGGTTCGGACCTGTTTTGGATAGTCCAAAATCTGAGACTTTTGCCACCAGCTTCTCATCCAAAAGAATGTTTGTAGTCTTGACATCCCTGTGAATGATTGTGTATCTTGCACCAGTGTGAAGATAATGCAGTCCTCTCGCAGCACCGATTGAAATTTCCAGCCTTTGTTTCCATGGCATGATAGTCTTGTTGTTCTTGTAGATATGTTCTCGTAGAGTTCCATTTGCCATGTAATCATAAACCAGAGCCATCTCGCCATCTTCTTCGCAGAATCCAATCAAAGAAACTAAATGCTTGTGTCTCAGCTTTGAAAGCATTTCTATTTCTGTGTTGAACTCGTTAACTCCTTGCTCTGAAGAAGGATTTGATCTCTTGATAGCAACTTTTGTGCCTTGATCAATCATACCTTTGTAGACCTTCCCGAATCCTCCAACTCCAATAACTAGAGACTCATCGAAGTTCCTCGTAGCATGTTTAATCTCCGCCAACGAAAAATGACGGCAGAGTCCTTGTGCAAGAGTTGAAAGATGGCTGCTAGCAGTACTTTTTCCAGATATTGTTGATTTGCTGCCTGATGTATGTGAATGTCCGTAGAGTGGTAACCAGTTAGCACTTAAAGATGGACTTCCTGTAAGTCCCCTCTTCTTTCTGAACATGAAGAGGGAAATAAATGCCACCACAGCTAGCCCTACAGTGCCACCTGCAATGCCACCTACAACCAAGGCAGTGCTCGAACCTGACGGTGTGAAATCTCTCGCCGCTTCGGCCTGAAGCTTCATGTCCGATGGCTTAGGATTTGGACCTGCCAAATTTGCCTTAGTATCATTAAGCTTGAAGATCTCCAATCCATTCAGAAGCGAATCGTAGAATTCAGGCTTCAATTCCACACTAGGATGCATTGCCACCCATAATTCATCATCACCAGCTCGATCCTGGAAATACAATGCATAATCCTTATAAATTGGCACTCCTTCTGATCCTGCCCAACCAATCACGTCCGCACCTACTTGTGCTGTTCTATTGTTGATATAAATATCAAACACTCTCTGATTAACCTTGTCGATCTCCTGAAACTCACAGAAATGAAACCTGACAAGATATGTAAAGTTTGCATCAACCTTAAATACCCATGTCAGGTTATAATTCTGATTCACTTTCATATCTGGACCCATTGATCTAGCAGTTCGGTAAACATCTAATGGTGCGATGGATTTAGGCACTCCTTTGGTTGGATAAGTGATGGACTTGTTGGCCTGAGATGTAACGCCAGAAGCAGCACCAAACAAATAAGGTGTATCATCGTACCATGTTCTTGTAAGTCCTGAATCATTTGTCGCAGGAATGAATTGCCCACCAACGTTTAGCCTGAACATTGTTTGTAATGTTGAAGTACTAACATCCATTTGGTCCTCGAAACCAACCATTGTAGCAGGTAATTGGAAAATTCCAGGCATGGAAATGATTTCAATCCCATTAACAAAAGCATAAGACTCATTATATAATGTAGATGGTGTGAATGTCAGGCTGAGAGAGCCTGATTTAATTGGAATTAACGAAAATTCTCTAACTAAATAAGCCTGTGTAAGAGCCTGTGCTGTGATGGAAGCACTAAAATTGTTCAAAAGTGTAAATTCATTTGCCTTGACAGAAAAATAAGAACCGTTGGTATTTAGAGAACTATATGTAGAAGGATAAAAATGAAGCCTAACCCATATCCGATTTTTGGTTGAAACAGGAAATTTATAAGTGGATTCTTTCGTGAAAATCCTGGCTTGCATGTAAGGAACAGTGGATGGCAAGGAAGGATCTTGAAATTGTGCTTTTGTGGTTATGGATTTTTCTGATGAAACAATGAACTTGGAATCAGAACTCCATTTCCTGCCATCTCCATCAGTTTCCTCTACCTCGGTTCCACAAGCTAGAACATACGAATCAGAATCTGCAGCTGAGTTTTTGCTCAAAACAGGAACTGTAAACATTGCCAAAACCAATAAAATTGCAGAGAACAAGAAATGTTTTTTGCAGAACATCTCTAAAAGCTTCATTTTCACAAGAAATGGAAGTTTTCAGGCTCATAAATGATCAATTTGGTGCCTCTAGAAACAAAAAAAAAGGAGAAAAGTTCTCAGATTTGCATGGAAAAACCAGAGAGGAAGCATAGATTGGAGAGAATTCTCTTCTCTTCTCTCTCCAATAGTTTTGAATGTTTGTTTCTAATTTTGGAGGACATAGTTTCGTTTAGGATCTCTATAGCGGTTATGAGGGGAATGGTGGTGGTAAGTAAGAGATTAAGGATTGAGGTTGCTATTAGTTCCTTAATTTTGGTACGTTTTGTGTAATAAATTGCGGTTTAATTTTGGAACGGAAGAAGTAACAGTTTTCATAATTTTTATTAAAGATTATACGCGTCCAAATATTAAGGAATATAAATAATAATTTTAATAAAAATTAAATGTGCTATGCCTTCGAGAACACAATAATATATTAATTTTTATATTTTTGGATTTTTTTAGCCAAGAAATCATATATCTTTAAAATCACATTAGTATTGTAATTTTCAAAATTCTCTATGATTTTTTCTTTTCAAATATTGTGAAAAATTATTTGTATTTAAATAAATAATAAAAAATAATAAGTCAATTTTAAAACACAAAAATTGAAAGATTGAACTTGGAATTATTTTAAATTTTGATTATAAGGTTTAAATATAACAAATAATAAAATATTGGAGATTCAAATGTAAAATAATAAAAAAAATTTAAATTCACATATTATTAATGTGAATTTTAATGCGAAAGTAGATCTAAATATCTCATTTTATTGTGATAACAAGTTAAAATATAATTTATGATATTTTTTAATAAAATAAAAAATTATTGTATTAAGAGTTTCTTTCATTTGTATAAATTAAACTAAGCTACAAATTAAGGTAATGAACACAAAAATCAAACAAATCTATAAAATGCAAATAATAGGGACCATGGATTAGTTTTTTAAACAATTAGTCCCTGAATAGCAGAAATAAAAATAACAGGGACTACAATAGTAATTAACCCAAAAATATTCAGCATTTATATAACAGATTATTACTTCACTGTCTCTATCTTTTATCCTCTCTTCACTGACATGGCCTTGCTGAATTTTTCCATAACTGCTCGAATTACACCTCAACATCATCAACAAGGTCACCTTCTCTTTGCTTTCTTCTTTACTCGCAAAGTTCAGTATCAGACTCTTAAAGTTATTTCCACTTGTAGTTTCAGGACAGGTGAATTATTACAACAACAAAGGTCTTGAAAGTCTTAGAAATCTCATAAAAACAATAGGGGTTCCTTCACTCGTGTCTGCTCCACATGTTTCATTGCAAAAGGGAAACTGGGTTAAGCTTATATGTGGTGCAAGTTTTGAGGTTTTGAAACCATTGAAAGTTGCTACTTCAGTTACATGCAAAACCCACATATGTTTTGGTTTTGTTATATTGAACTGTCTTTTGGTTGAATTTGTAGGATGTTGTTGATATTAGGAATTTGTCTCTTGTTTACACTTTAGCTGGAGGTATGATTTTGAATAACTAGTTGCTTAAGTGATTGTTGATTATTGCATTTTTTGTCTGCCACTGTTGAAATGATTATTTGTGTTTATGGCTAAGAGGTTTAATGGTTAATATGCAGTTGATTGCATTGATTGTGCTGCTGATGAGTCTGTAGTTAATGCTGTAAACGAAGGAATTGATACTGCACGAGAGATTATGGATTTTCGGAGGCCTTGGGTGATGATTAGTGTTAATGATGATGAAGATCTACACTTTCGAAAGGCTGGTAAATGATCTTTGTCTGTCATAGTTCTTTTATATTCGACATGTAGAGCTTTCAATTTCTCACACGGTAACACAATTTGCGATACAACACGAGCAACACGAATTTAATTTTTGTATTGTTTGTGTGGTAATGACATTTGATAGAAAATAACACAAAACTATTACAACGGCATGCATTATGGTTCGCATAGAAGATTGCTTATGGAATGTTTCTGTGAATGTATTTTAATGTGAGAAATATGTTAACAGATTTCGACTTCCTGTTTTATAATGATTCATAAGTAATGGAACGTCGTTCCATGTCATTTTAGTTAAATGGAGCAACCATTATTGGATAAACTTTAATGCCTGCCATAGAAATTTTATAAATCTGAATCTTATATTTTCTTGGCAGAATTTGATCCAGAGGATTGCCCAACAGACTGTTCAAGACCGTGTGAGGTCGTTTGTCCAGCAAATGCAATATCGCTAACAGAAGAAAAATCAATTGGAGGATATTCATATGGTACCAATGAATTAAATGTATTAAAGGTGTTTTAAGCCTCCCTTTCGTAGTTTCTAAGCATTCTTCCATTCCACAATCATGGATTCCAAGTCTCATCCTCTAACTCCTTTGGCAATGACGCGAAGGGTGGGGTCATAACTGAACGCTGTTATGGATGTGGACGTTGTTTTCCTGTTTGCCCTTACGATAAAATAAGTGAGTCTTTTATCATCTATCCGCCGTGACGTACTGTTGCTTAAGATTTTGTCCATGTCATTTTTATGATAAATAAGCAAGTTTGCATATGTTGATCCAGGAGCCGTAACATATGTAAGAGATGCAGCTACTACTGCTAAACTTCTTGAAAGAAATGATGTTGATGCCATAGAGATACATACCAATGGAAGGTACTGTTTTGTGCATCAATGATTTTTTACAGTAAATTACAATAAAAATGTATTTACTACCACATGTTGTGCCTCAAAATGATTTTTAACCAGGACAGTGTTTCTCATTTTCCCAGGCAGACTGATCGGTTCAAGGAGCTTTGGGATGAGTTGGGAAATTCAAGCAGATACCTTAAACTAGTTGCGGTGTGTTTCTAATAGCTGGTTGAATTTGATTTTTTTTGTTACTGTTTAATGTCTTCGTACCAAAGATGGAAGCAAGGGAGCCAAGAGGGGCTGTTGCTCCCCTTGTCGTGTCAACCCTTATACTCTTGCTCATTTTACCGTTTATTTCTCTATAGCACCGTCCTCTTGCCGTGTTTTTCCTATACTATTTTAACTCTTCTATTTTTGCAACCCTTGAAAAATTTTCCGGATCCGTCACTGTCGTTAGCAGGATTTTTTGTTTGCAGGTTAGTCTTCCTAATACAGGGGATACAACCATATCTTCAATGAATGCCAAGTACTCAATTATGCAATCTCAGTTAAACTGCTTCAATTTATGGCAGGTGAGATTCCTCTCTTTATTTCCAATGTTTTTCTTTTTCCATGGAATGAGGACCATTGAATTCACATAACTTCTACAACAAAGTTGGATGGCCGCCCTATGAGCGGTGATATTGGCCGGGGCGCAACAAGGGAATCAATTTTGTTTGCCATTCATTTAGCCACTGCCGAAGACAGACCACATGGTTCGTAACAAATTCGCTCTGCCCCGAACTTTTCATTATTTATGATGCATATGGACATTGAACATTACCAAGCTATTTTAATAGGTTTCTTGCAATTGGCTGGAGGTACAAACATTCACACTGTTGATGGGTTGAAAAAAGAGGGGCTTTTCAGAACAACATTAGTTACAGGTTCTTGCATCCTTCAATGATATTCTATTTTTTATGTCTTTATCATTGTTATTAGAACCGGGAACAGCAAAAAGGACTGGTCGTTTCACCGGTTTGACACCGTTTCACTACAGACCAGTCTGAATGGTAAAACTGTACCAAATTAGTGGTCGGTCAACGATTCACCAGTTCGACCGGTTGATTCGGTCCAATTTTTATATCATTGGTCTTTATCATAATGTACACTTTCTTTATCTGGAAAATTCAGATGATGCAGAATCAACTGTCAACACATCTAATTCCTTACAAGCTGTAATTGGAGGAATTGCATACGGAGGCTATGCAAGAAAGGTAAGTTCAATCCATTCTCTTAAATAAACCGTTAACTTGTTGAAGTTCCATTTACTTGAGCAATTATTTTGATCAGATTGTTGGAAGAGTCTTGAGTTGTATGCAATCAGAACATGGTGTAGCTCGTATCGAAGATCATCCAGATCATCTCTTGGAGGCACTCAGACAAGCGCTTCATTTGGTTGGAACTGTCAAATGTTATGACCGTCTTCCACTCCATTAGTCATCAATCCTTCTTATCTATACGAGAAAATCGTGAGTTTCTGTTGAATTTGGTGCGACTAGTTGCTTGATGTGTAGCAGGCTGAAGAAGACATTTAACTATAAACACATCTATATATATATATATATATATATATATATATATATATATATATATATATATATATATATATGTGTGTAACATACAAAACTGTGAGTTATAAGGTGAGAGAGTGTGTAGAGAGATAGAGTTGGC
>CANYCX013494283.1:0-20756 GCA_948193385.1 Breynia disticha f. nivosa | reverse complement strand
TTTAAATAGAGGCTCAAAGATGCTTCACTTTCTTATGTGAAAAAGTTCCTGCAGAAAGCACTTGGTCGACTAATATTCATTTTAGTCGACTAAAAATTTTAAATTGGTCGACTAAATTTTTGTTACTCGAGTAGTATCATTTCAGAACCAAACTGTCCTAGATTCACTTTCATTTTACTCGAGAAAGTCTTCTATTGGTTGACTAATTTTTTTCACTTGGTCGGCTAAAAATGTGTTACTTGAGTAGGATAGTTCCAGAACAGAACTGTCTTGAATCCATTTTTATTTTACTTGAGTAAATTTACCTCTGGTCGACTAAACTTTTTCCTGGAGCTCCACAACGTTCAAATTTGAATTCCGTAACTTTTGCACTGCCCAAGGCCCACTTTAAAAAAGCAAGCAGCTTTTTGTCTACAAATTGGTCGACTAAAATTCTAATTAGTCGACTAATATTTTCTGACCTGACAAACTAACCGTTATTCAAACTTTCGACTTTTCATTTCGCGCTCTTGATTATTTTGGCCCACAACTTAGTCGAGTAAGTCATATGTTGGTCGACTAATTTTGTCAAATAACCATTTTGACACTAAAACCTTAATTTCATGTCGTCCAATTTCGATCTAAGCTGTCTCTTCAACATGTGGACAATATTTATCAAGTTCATTCATTTTAAATCATTATCAAAACATAGAAATGACGTAATATTCACCGTCATTGGTGCAACATTCTTGCTAAAATATGGACAAGAAAAACTCGAGTATCATCGCCTATCAACAATGAACCACTTAAATAAGTACCAAAAAAATTGATGTCCTCTTGATTTATCAAATCCACAGTGATTAAAAAAATATCCCCTTCAATAACAATACCCTTTCAGTTCTTTTGGGAATTAGTTTTCAAATCTTATACTTACAAAATTCAGACAATTATATTAACTACTATATTTTGAGTTTGGAATGATATGAATATCAGTGTATTTTATTCATTTTTGGTGATTTTTTTTAATTGACAAAATTTTAGTTCACAATTATATGAATGTCAGATTTCATGTTCTAAAATACAAAAATGTCACTTTTTGTTCTCTCGATATATTAACAATAACGAACAACGATGACACTAAAATACCCTGACATTTTTACAATTGCAAACTCAAAATCGGGCATTTTCATATTTCCAAAACTTTAACTTACATTAACAGAAATGAACAAACTTAGTTGACATTCCTATCATTTTAAACACAAATTTGTACATTCTTATAATTTTTCCTACAAAATTATATGCAAGACCCAATGCTAGGAATTAATGAATAATTTCTTATTTCTTTCAAAGGTTTCACTAGTTAAAGAAAATTGACCATCATAATCCCTTATGAACACTAAAGGAAAAAGTAAAATTTACAACGACCGAATTCCGATGAATTTTATATTCTCAAAGCTCGTTCGAACAAGCCTCATGTCACTAAAAAATAATCAATAGAAGAGACGAAATCTGTTTGACGTGTTTTTAGGGTTTAATTGACAAAGAACAAATGATAAAAAGAAAAGTTAATATGATTTAGTTTATTCATCCCGTGGCCAAAGTTGTGAAGAAAAAACAATGAATGATGTTGATGATGTTTAACCTTTAAATTAAAAATAAATTAATTGCTAAATTAAATATAAGTGCAGAAAATTGTACCAAAGATAGCTTGAGTCACACACACGTGTATATGATGCTAATTTTGGCTGTGGCTTATTCCTTCAAGTTAAAACATTTGAGTTGAACGAATAATTTTATATGCTTTAAGTTTTTATATATTTAATTTAAAAATATAGTTCATTTGCCTTTATACTTGAACTTTTGACTATACAAACAATTAAACTAAGTTAACTAAAGTAACTAATTAGCCATTAAGAAAAAAATAAAAGGAAAAATAAAAACACTTAAATGAAAAGCAAAATTTGAGGGTGCTAAAAAAATGACTGACTTACCATTGCAAATACACCGGTGATTAATCTTTGTGAGCAATTAAGAAAACAAACTAAACTAAAAAAATTAAAGATAATATAAGTAAAGTATGAGTGAGTTGCAAGAGTTTTTCTGTCATCAATTAGTATATTTAAAATAAACTGTAGTTTTATTTTCAAGACATTTGTCGAAGGATTTTTCCTAATAACCAAATATTAAGCTCACCTTCTTTTAGTCTCAATTAGTATATTTAAAATTTTTATAAAATAATATTTTTTACTTTTCAAATTTCACTTTGTATGAAATGGATTATTGTAGATATAAACTTTATGTAAATTTTATATATAAATTTAAATATTTTTATGTATAAATTTATATCTATTTTTATATATTTAAATTTAATATAAAATTTTAACTTAATATAAACTATATTATTATGATTTTTATATTTTATTAAAGATTAACTTATATATAAATATTTTATTGTTTTAAACTAAATATCACCTTAATGTAAACTGTATATCAACTTTATCTACTCATGACTGAACTATATTTGCATTTTAATAAGTAAAATAGTAAAAACAAAAACTTAAATAATGACTAATTTGCAAATAAAAACTAAAAACAAAGTATATATATGCAATCAACTCATTTATTTATTGTGTTTTTTATAGTGTCATTTCTTTTACCTGTGTCTTGTTTTATATTATTTTTAACTCGTTTATTTTTTTATATTTTTACAAAATTCTGCACCGTCATTGCTTCAAGGTGTTTAGACAGACATAATAATTATATAAGTTACTAATTCATGTATTGTTTTTGTAGTGTTTTATTCATTCCAATTAATTAGTTTGATTGGCTTTGGAAAACTCCTCACAGATTTCATCCATCCACCTTCATTTATCGTTTTCCTTTTGAAGACTCTTTATTTTTGCAGTTTTCCAAAAGAAAAAAATTTTCATAATACAAAACAGCAGAAATAAAATAAACTTGTTTTCATTCTTGTGTCTCGTTTGTTTGATAGAAATTAATTTTTTTAGAAAATATTTTTTATATTTGTAAATCTTATTTTTTATAATCATATTTTTTTTGTATTTCATACTCAAATATTATAAAGAAAAATATAATTTTATATTTTAAATAAAAAAATATTTTCTTTAAAATATGTTAAGAATAATTATTATTTTTTTGTTGATTTTTAAATTATAATTTTATTGAGTTATTTTCTTTTAGTACTGAACATTAAAAAAATAAAAAAAATATTTTGTGAAAAATAAATTTTTACAAACAAATGAGACCTTGGACTTTGTTGGTGTCGTGCCAAAAATTTAAGATTTTGAAATTTAAAAATGTGGACTACATAATTGTTATTTTTTCCAATACATCATTTGTACTTCCAATTCCGAATTTTGCAGCAATAGTGTATAAAACATTTATGAATTATGGATGAGTGAGCCATAAAACTTCATTCTTTTGGATGTGGAGATACATGCATGTTTTATAAAGTGAGTTTAAAGAAAATTTTGTTTGAAAAAAATAGTCTTTGAGTGAAAGATAAGTATTTGGGAAGTTTTTAAAAACCTCCAAAAGTTTTTAACTTTAACCCTCTAAATCGATGGATTGAGCAAGTAAGTGTAGTTTTACTTTATATTACTTTACAAATATTTACTTTTCATTCTTTTCAAACAACACAATATTTTATAAATCTTTATGTTACTTTATTCTTAATTTTGTCAAACACACGTGTAAGATTAGCAGTTAGATAAGGATGATAATTGAACCTAAAATCCGTTTTCTGTTCCGTTTTGACTAGGAGCTTCCAGTTTGACCTGGTATGGGGACATGAACGGAGGCGGGAATGGATTCGAGATTTCAAGGATGGGAAGGGATCCCAGAGATTCCGTCCCTGTTATTATTTCTACAGTTAGACCTACACGATAAGACGTGATGCACTGAAAAATGTTATATTATAATAAATTAAATTTGAGCAGTTGGTGGATGATGTTTCTGAACGTTGTGGAGTACATATATTGTTTGGGTATTATTTGACGACTATTATCCAAATCGTTGTGGTAAAAGATAAGGCCAACAAAATATCATCAGACGCTTCTTTCCCAAACTTTTACTTTTCGCCACTTCTCTTTTTTCCCTATTCAATCCTAAGAGCCAACTACATAACACTCACAAGCATCATACTTATCTTCTCTTATTTCCCAATTCATATTATTTATTCTTATATTTTAAAATATGAATATATTATTTTAAAAAAACTATCGTTAAAATTATTTTTTAAACTAACTTTTCAATGTGCTCTATAAATAATAGCATTGGATATGCTCTCTAATCATATTTTTATAAAAGTGTTTTCCGCTTGAGAATTTAGCAAAGAGAATCATGACATTTCAGTTTCGGATTAGATTATTTCTTAGCCCAACTACAAACATGGTCAATATCTACATTTAAAGCATAAAGATCGATTTCTAAACATGTTTCGTAACTAATTGAAAGATGGTACTACTGAGTGCATAGATCAACTAGTGTGAAAATGTTCTAACTTAATCAGAAATCCCTTGTAGTCCTACCTGGCTCGAATGAGTACTAGTCTGGAGTGTGCTTAAAATACCTCGTGGTTCAGAGAAAAAAAAATCAATTCGGTCATGAGGCAGTACAATACAATTATGAACTAAAAAGGAAATAATAAACAAGCTTGGTTATCGTTTCTTAATAAAAATGCCAATCTGAAAAGAAGAAATTAAGAAAGATTTCCAATGCGAACAAGCCAAACCATGAAACCTGCCTCAGAAATTCTCCATGACCTGAAATTTGTATGTTAAAGCCATTGTTGGGGCTCCCATGAGGAGCTGCAGATGGCGATAATGAAGGAGGAAGTACTATTGATGGGTCCATAATTGGAACTTCATAAGATGGTGCTGCCTCTGGACTCATCGCAATGTAACTTCCACTGCCTGCATCACAAACTATTAGCTTTCTGTCCTTACTTAACAAATGAGCGTAATAGCTAACTAGTCACAATATCTGTGCGAATCACAAAACCAGAAATAGAAGAAATTGACAATTCAAGAAATGATTGACCAATACAAAATTTGTATATGCATAAAGTTTTTTCGTAGTCTATATTATTATTCGAGGCAACCTCTTGTTTTCATAAACATTGAATTTAATTTTCACATTTAAATTCTATCGATTTATGAAATATTTATCTTGTTTAATTTTATTATCATCATTTAATTATTATTTTATGTAATTGTAAATTTATTCGAATACATTTTGATATTACTAAATTATTAAACATATTAGTTCAAAATATTATGTAATTTTATTGTCATATGTCACTCTTTTAGAAACCAAGTGTCAACCTTCTATGTTTAACTTTAATAGATAAAGAGCATAAGATTGACTAGTTGAGAGTTTGATCATTTTACTAGTTCAGAGTTGATCAAACCAACATTTTGGCTTCAGCTTTGTTAAGAAGAATCAATAATATTAGTGTTATTGAAATCATTTTGGCTTAATTAACAGTTTCTGAGACGGGCACATACCTGCAGGGCACTGGACATTGGTAGAATTATCTAAACTGCAGCAGGAAAAACAAGACAATGTCACTAAATTGTTCATATAATGATTCAATCCCTGAATGTTTCAAATTATCCTCCTTATATAAGGAAAATGAAACTATGGTTTTGATTCCTGATACAAATATTCTGCAAAACCATTTCCTTACCTCCTAAAAATTTTTCCACCATTGTGGCCTCGATAAGTGCAAGAAGTTATATTGCAGCCTATCTTTGTGTGAGTTACGTATGATTCTCCGATGAAAAGGTCAGAATCTTTGCATTGTAAATGAGAGCATGACGGCAAAACACCAGAAGGTAAACACTGCAACCTGATAGTCTTAGAATAGTTAATTAAAGCAATAATAATAGTCTGTTACTGTTAAGTCATATCTATGTTGGCCATTCGAGGAGTAATAAAAACCTGAAGAAACTTACTTGAGATTTTCTGGGTTGCAAAGGCATTTGATGCAGCTGTTAGCCGTAAGAGCGTAGGAACCATTGGGGACAATCAGAGACTCATTGTACCAGTTAAGATTTGCAGATGAGCATGCTGCATAAACATGGTGTCAGTAGAAATTAATCAAATTGCATTAATCAAGTTTAATAGTAATTAATCATATATCATTAAACATGGTGTCAGTAGAAATTATGTATGGGACATGAACAGAATTATTGGCCTCATAAAACATAATTTTGTCAGTTTTCGCCACTACGGATCATACAGAAAGTTCCAACTCTGCAATTTGCACTTAAAGCCAAAGAGAAAAAAATACAATAATTTATGAACTTCTGATTAAAATGAAAAACATAAGATTTGTAATAAAAGGTGATATCATGTTTCTCTGAAAACACTAATTGAATCTGTTAATTGAATAGGAATAATATGAATGAAGTTTCTCAAAACATAAACTTAATTTACACAATGTGAAGTACAGCATTGCAGAACTTACCTGATATTGGAACAGAAAGAATATCGCCAGGGACGACAGTAGGTTGACCAAGTCCATTAACAGCTTCCAAGTCCCCAACAGTGGTTCTAAATTCCATAGCTATACTCTCCAAGGTCTCCCCTCTGTGTACAGGATAAGACATATACACTGCCGGGAAACCATTATTAGTATTGTTAAAGCATGTGCATGGCAATGCTATCGCAATTGTCTGTCCATTTGTTAAAGGGTTGTTGGCATTGATGCCATTAGTGATCCTAATTTGTTCACCACTAACGAGTCCACCATACCCTTTTGAAATGGAATCAACGGTGTCAGCTGCTCGAACCGTGTAAGTGATCGATGTGGACCTTCGGATGCCATCGGCACATGGACATGAAATGGGAATTTTGAACAGTGAATTGGCCTGGAAAATATGACTGGAAATTGAAGGTGTTGCAGGATTGATATTGTTAGCAGCTAATATATCAGTAACGTTGAGTTTGAATCGATATGCGATTTCGGGGAGTTTAGAGTCGTATGGTAGGACATAAGACAGAAGAGAAGTGCAAGAATCTGCAGAGCTACAAGGTTCAATCATGGATTTTCCATGTGTTGTGAAAGGTGAAATGAAGAACAACAAAATTGAGAGAAATGAAGAAAGAAGCTGAAGTAGTTTTCTGATCATGATTATAACCTGGAAATCTGGTGAAAAGCAAAACTGGACCAGAAAATGAGTAGCAGTGACAGATTGATATTAACTTTAATGAAAATAAAACGATTCTGGTTGGATAATTGTTAGGTGGACATGCCATAAATATGAGAGTGATCAGGTTGTGACAATGAATTGCAGAAGACTGTTTGTTGAAAATGGAAAGAACAGCATGACTGTTTGACGGGATGGTAGGGTTTTGGGACCGATTCTGGCCTTTTTGCACCGATCAGCTTAAAGCATTGCTTACGGCAAAAGCAGCTAAGTACAAGAACGAAATTAAAAACAAAAGGACTCATTCCAAACTTTGTGCTAAGTTTAGGGACTGCTTCTGCACAGAAACTACCAGCTTTTAAAACCAAATATTATACCGAATAGAACCCGTCATTAATTAACTAAAAACCCAACAATTCTTCTCAAAACTGCCGCTCCAGCGACATGCGGGGCACTATCCACCACACCCATCGCTCTGGCGCTGCCGCAAAAGTTTCGCGCGGGAAGTTCGAACACCACCACCACCACCATAAACAACACAAAAGCAAAAAAAGAAAATTAGTCTCAAAATCCGAAACCCTAAGTTCACTTAAACCCAAATGTGTTGCTACCTCCAATAGTTTCCAACCAATTCAATCCTCATTCAATAAAAAACGACGTCGTAGCAAAAATTTAAGTTCTTCAGTGAGTAATCGGAAGTGGGTCTTTTCTTCCTGCAATCTTTCATCTTTTAAAGGTATTAAATTTTCATTTGTTAATTAATTTGAAGTTTAATTGAGTTTAGCTAATTATATTGTTTTATTGGTTTTAGACAGAGTTGTTGTGGTGTCATATAATATACTAGGAGTAGAGAATGCATTGAAGCATCCTGATTTATACTTAGATGTACCTGCCGAGTGTTTGAAGTGGGAGAGGAGGAAAGAACTTATATGTAATGAGGTTAATCGATACAATGCAGGGATCATTTGTTTCCAGGCAGGTTGAATTGAGCTGATGTTTTTTGTGTAATGTTGAATGTTGTGGACTTGAAAATTGGTTAATGTGTCAATCTTGTGAGTGTAGGAGGTTGATCGTTATGATGACTTGGATCATCATCTTCGGACATTTGGGTTTAAGGGTGTTTATAAGGTATGCGGATAGTATTAGTTGCTTTTATTGTTTATTTGTTTCATTGGGTTGATAATATGTTTTGCTGTGATTTGATTTCAGGCACGCACTGGTGATGCGTGTGATGGTTGTGCTATGTTTTGGAAGGATGAACTGTAAGGATAATTTGTTTATTGTTGGAATCCTTTATATGAGATTATCAATAATTTTTTTTTTAAAAAAATGCATAAGACCATCCCAATGGTCTCTACTCTCCTCTTATTTAAGAGAGTAGATGAAAAATAAAAATTCTCTCCTAAAGATGGAGTGGATTTAAGAGAGTATTGTTGGGGATGCTTGAATTCATGTTCCATTTTTAGTTATATGGAAATATGGGTGCCCAAATATTCGGCTGTTGAATTGGACGGCATACACTGAAGATTTAGCATTTCAGTTTTGAACTTGACATTGACTGACAGTTGCTACTGTCTCAGATGTGTATTTCTGCATTTTGCTGTTTGAAGTAAAAACTTGTTGATTTCTTATCTTTGCTTTAATAGTCATTTGGATTTTTTTTATATTGCTATCGAATACAGATTTACCCTTCTGCATGAAGAAAGCATAGAGTTCCAGAGTTTTGGCCTTCGAAACAATGTTGCTCAATTTGGTGTTTTGAAGGTACCTAGGTGTTTCCTGTTACCATGTTGGCACTTTTTACTTAGTCCCAAGGTGTTTCCTGTTACCATGTTGCCACTTTTTACTTAGTCATTTGCTTGATCCTCTACTTTCAACCTTAAAAACCACTGGGTACATAAAAATGGCCGAGCTACCTCAATTGCAAATTCTATTTTAAACTTCAGAGATCTCTGCTTCAATGCAGGAATTTCTACATTTTTACCTCATAAGAATCTGTGGCTTTTCTTTTCTGGTTGAAGCTTCCAATTTTCATTGGTTTCTTTATGCATTTAAACACTAATATTTGTTTTTTTCTGATCCATTTATTTTCAGTATTGAGGTTTAATGTTGGCGAGTACAGTAGCGTTAATAAAAACTGCTTTTTGTTTAAAAATTATGCATGTTATTATTCTGTGTGGCAAGTGAATGAGGTTATACTATCAATGTTAGGAAGTAAACCAGTGTCAATAGATAATGTCATTATGTTTCAAAATTATAAATTTTCTTACTTTCATTTCTTTTCAGTTTCAAAGAAAAAAAAACTGTATGATAATTCTAAATAAGAACCAAAAACATATTGCATGACTTGATGCTAATAATGTGATTATGTTTGTTCCTGATTTATTGCACTTATAAATAATCTTTGATTTGTATGGCTCTTCGTTTCGGTGTGTAAAATATTTTTATTGATATTCCTTGATTTTTGTTACTGCCCTGGGTTTTGTAGATGAAGAATACTCAATCAGAGTCGAGCTCCTCTAAGGAAGGATCAAAGTAAGCTTAAATATATCAATTGTTTGTTATTTATTGTGTTGTTTTTTTATGCACGCATCTATGAGATACGCTAAAATAGATGTTCTTGACAACATAACGTCATGATTGATATTAAGTATGCAAGTATGAAACGTTGTAGCCACATGATGTGCGACATATCAAATAGAAATTTTAATGTAGCATGCTTATCACAACTCAGATTTCACAATGGTAACAAATCGGCTTTAGATGATAGAAAATGGACCAGGGCACATTTTTTTTTGGAATATCGGGGAATTATCACTCTGACGGAGAACTTCAAACTTATTATTGCTTATGTAGCAGGAAAAAATGGCTGTGCAGTTTGTTGTGGTTTCTAAATCTCTGAATGAAGAATATAATAATTCTTTTAATTGATTTAGGGAGGCATAGTTACATGTTAGGGAATTTTTTTGTCCTAACATAATGAGCATTTAATAGGAAAATGTTGACCCCAAATCGAAGCTTAGTGGTTGGAAATATTCATGTTCTTTTCAATCCAAATCGTGGAGACATCAAGCTAGGCCAGGTAATTGCTGCTTTATCCTTCCAGAGTAAACAAAAGAATTTTTAGTTAGCCACCACTAAGTTTGAGTAACAATTTTGGTTCATATTTTCACTTATGTGTGGACATACATAACACATGCGTTTGAGAGAAGATACGGAGGAGTTGGAGTCATTTAACTCTGCTAGAAAAGAATGAGAATTTTTTTTATTTAAGCATCACTGAAATTGACAATGTTGCTAATCAATACAGATGCGACTCTTTCTTGAGAAGGCTTACAAGTTATCACAAGAATGGGGCGGTATCCCCATTGTACTCGGTGGAGATTTAAATTGTATTCCACAGGTAAGGTGTGAATGCAAATATTTAATTAGAAAATTGCTGATTATCTTTTATAGTGTGACTCTGATCAACTGAACTGAGATTTGTTATTATTTTTATTGTCAGAGTGCCGTTTATCAATATGTAGCATCATCTGAGGTGAGAGTGAGTTTGATACCTGGATACATAGCTTGTTTTTGGTCGAATTATATTATAACTTGATTCTTTCTAACCTTTTCTTTTGTTGCAGTTAAATTTGCTACAGTACGATCGGAGAAATGTTTCTGGACAGCTTGGCGTTGAAAGGACTCCGACACAAAGGGGGTTCAGATTTCACAACGGAAATAGGACCAGGTTACTTGCTTCCTTTGAAGTCTATCTATAATATAACGTGTTCTTATTTTTTCCATTTTTTGTGAAGTATAATTTATTATTTTTAGGACTGGTTAACTACCAAGATGAACTTTTATTTTAACTATTTAACACAAACCTAGCCTTCCAGATAATGTTGCTATCGAACAAAATGGGGTTGTTTTCTAATTTTATTTTTTTTTGCATATATTGCAGTGTTCCTATGTTTACTGATAGGTCACTAATATATAGATGGAGTGATGAAGAGTTGAGAATTGCAACAGGAAGTGGAGGAATTACTCATCTTTGCCATAAATTAAAGCTCCGTAGCGCATATCATGGCGTTTCCGTTAGTTTTTTTAACTTTTTTTCCTTTCATTTTAACTTTTCATATTCTTGGACAGTTTTAGAATTGCATTATTGTCAGCAATTTTGGTTCCATCAATTAATTTAATATCATAAAATTATCCAGGGGAATACTAGATCAAGAGCTGCTTGCGGAGAGCCGCTGGCAACATCATATCACTCCAAGTTCATGGGGACTGTTGATTACATTTGGTAGTTTGTTTGTGAGGTTCAAGAATAAATTATACCATAAGCATGTGGAAATTTTCACTCATTATAGCAGTAATATAAACAGGCACACGGAGGATCTTGTTCCAATGAGAGTTCTTGAAACCTTACCCGTCAATATTCTGAGAAGAAGTGCAGGACTTCCTAATGAGGTAGATATCACCCTTATATAGTTTGTCTTGTTAAATCAGGCCTGAAGTAAAAAAAAAAATATTCATGTTTCGACCTCTGAAAGACTATGTTTATATGAGCGCCAACTTCCTGTTTTAATTCATGAGCTCATGTCCTATGCACTAAAGAATTGCTTGTGAAAGGCCAATCTATGGGCATCTTGCTACTCGGGTTCTTATTTTAATATGAAACACTCGACGTTAATTAACTGTATTACTATAACATATTAAATTTAGAATTGCTCTAATACAGTTGACCAAAAAAATGTCTAATATGTTACAATAATTTTAATTCATGAACTCATGTCCTATACACTAAAGGAGTGCTTGTGAAAGGCAATCTATGTGCCATCTTGCTACATATTGGTTCTTATATTAATATAAAATACCCGATGTTAATTAGCTGTTTTATAACATTAAATTTTGAATTGCTCTGATGCAGTTGACCAAAAAGAGTCGCATATGCTACATTTTTTTTGTTATTTTGCAGAGATGGGGAAGTGATCATCTTGCTCTTGTGTGTGAATTGGGTTTTGAAGAGGATGGTGACAGATTCTGAAACTTGTTTCTTATATTCTCTGCTGCCGATAAGCTTCTCTTTTACAACGAACCATACTTGCAGAGGGAAGGTTTGCCACTAGTTTACTTTCTACTTGATGAGTATCTGAGCTTTAGCTCAAGTAATTTATCCGGCTAATGGCTTTCGCTTTTAAAAACCTAAAAGTACTGATCATAATGCAGCAATGAGAGTTGGTTCTTATGCGTGCACATTTCTTCTAGCAGGTTAGTGGTAAGGGGTGGGTTGAGGTTTGGTTGACATTGGCAATGACTCCTGTGGGAAATAAATCAATCCAGAAAGTGTATTTTGCAGATTGTAGGGTTAAATTCCATGTATTTGAAAGAGAGTAGAGATGGTGACGACTGGAAAGCAAGCAAGTAGGGCTGACTTGTTAAAATAAACCCTTTTTGGTGTGCGCTGACGAAAGTTGGCAGCTAACCGATCTGGGAAATACGGTCCAAGTATTTATTCTGTTTTGGGTTATCATGTAACTGGGTCTAGAAGAGTAATTAAATATACGATGATGATGAGACATGGCATGATTTTGTTGTGGGTGGGCTTGAATTTATATAAAAAGAAAGAAAAGTAAAAGAAGCGTGATTGGGGAAATTTGTAGAGAGGCAGTTTTGGGTGCAGGTGCAGCCTTTGTTCATTGCTAGACATGAAATGTTAGTGGCTTTTGGTTGAAGAAACGTGTGGGGGCAAAGAGAGATTAGGACGAAAATGTCAACTCTGTATATGAAGTGATGGAGAGAGTTGATGATTGATTCTTTTGCCCATCTCCATCACATGGAACCAACTTCTTCCTCCTTATTGGCTTCTCTTCTCGCTTGCTCAACATTTCAATTCAATCGAAGAGAAATTGCACATAAATTATAATTTAATTGATGATGGAGCAGCAGGCAGGTTTAGATTAGAAAAGGGGAATTGGTAGGTTTTGGAGATTAAAGTCAATTATATATTTTTGGACACAGACAGATTTCTGTTCTTTGTATATATGTAACTTGGACTCCAAGCATGCAGTTTTGGGGCGAAACAGTATTTCAAAAGTAGGAATTAAAAAATGAAAATAATCCCATTAAACAAATTGGATGAAAATATAATAAGTGACACTAATTTGGGACGATAAAAGTATCATTTCATGACACTAAAACCGGCGTAGTTAATTATTATTTTTTTAATAAAATGATAGTAAAAATAAAAAATAAAATAAATTAATTTTTTAAGCTATTAAAAATAAATAAAATATTAATTATAGTTGCTCTTTTCTAGAAAACTGTTAAGAAAGATTATTGAAGGTAATTTTTTTATAAATTGGGTATTATAAAAAGATTGTTAGAATTTATAACAATAAATAACACATTTTGTAATAAAATGAATAATATATTATTATTATTTTCCATACATAGAATAGAATCCTAGTATCTCACAAGACAAAACAAAACCTGAACACATACATTCTGACATATTAATATAATACTAATTTTTAAAGTTGCTTGCCGTAGTTTGTATTCACACTCAATTATGCGTATGCAAAGTTGATAGTTTCTTCCACAAAAGCAAGAGTTTGAAGCTCAATGTTGGGAAGATCCATTACTCCTTCCCCTCCCAAACTCCATTCATTTTTATTTAAATCCATTTTCTCCAAACCTTCATAAAACTCCCCCAAATCGCTACTACTCATCGAAAAACACGAATTGTGGACTAGTAATTCTTGACTGGAAGATGGTGATAACATTCCATGTTCCCATAGTTCAGAAATCGCCTGTTCTACCAAATCTCCAACTTCACACTCCAATTTCGCCGGCTTCTCCACTATGCAAAGTTCTTCTTTGATTGAACTGTCGATTCCGTTCCCGGCCAATGTAGTAGTCGCGAGATCAAGCACGGACGACGGTGATGGGTGCGAAAATGAGTCCTTGTACTCTTCAGATATAGCTTTGGAAGAAACTGTTGGAGGAGTTTGAACTTTCACTAATGCAGTTCTGGACTTGAATTCTTCCTCCTTTTTCTTATAAGCAACTGCAGCTTCCTCTGCACTGTCAAAAGTACCAAGCCATATCCGAACCTTACGAAAAGGATCTCTGATTTCAGCCGAATATTTCCCCCATGGCCGTCGCCTTACGCCTTTGTACAATGAGGACAATGATCTCATCTTTCTTCTGTCACCGCTAGCCTTGGCAACACCAGTTTTAGTGTTCTCTTCACTAACTTGGTCTTCTGAAGGAACGGGTGGCAAAATTGGCAGACGAATCTCTCTAACAAAACGCTTCGTACCCCGGAACCGGTATCTCACTCTTCTGCATCCTTCAGATTCATCGGTGGAATAGTCCGTGGCATCAGGGTCATGGACCATAATTCTAATTTTCCTCATGGAAGTTGATGCTTTCTCCATGGCTAGTCTCTTTTTCTTCTCTCGCATGCCTTGATTCATATTAGGACTGTTGAAGCCTGGCATTGTCGAACTTAAACAGCAAAAAAGAATAATATTCCCTAAACAAGCACCTTCCTCAAACACAAAAATTATGGAAAGAAATATGCAGATCAGAATCTCAAGCAACGGTAAAAAGGAAACAAAATCTTTGACGAGCTTTAGTATCAAGAAATACCCAAAATCCTTAAACCCTTAAACCCCAAAAATAAAAAATAATAATGCTTTCTTAGACAATCCTTCAAACAAGCCAACCAACAACAATTCCTGTAAAACAACAATAAAAAAACACAACACAATCAAAACCTCACCAAACATAAATAAGAAAAACTGATCTTTCATATGATACTGAATTTTAAAACTGAAGAACTGAGGGAATCCAAGTACCGTTTTGATCTTAATCGTATAGAAATAATCAAAAAGCTCTGTTTTCTGATTTGTTGAAGAGACCACGATTGCATGCAAAAAGTGAACAAGAGGCAGAGCTTATTTAGAGCTCCAGTGAATAGATCAAACTCTGACGACATATATCCCCTCTTTCAGTTCCTCCTCTCTTTCTCTTCTGTTACAGTGATAGAATCTGCAAATCAATGATGATAGAATTTTGATAAAACTAAAAACCAATTTCAACAATCAAGAAAATTTAACAGGAAAGTGATTGTTTCTCACCCAAAACGTTTTTATTCGCTCTCTCTATGACTGTCTGAGAAATGGAATTTTTGTTGTGAAGAGGATTTGTGATTTTCTTTTGTGTTTGTTTGCTTTTTTTTTAATTGGTGATTTGAGATGAGAAGAAAGTTGAAAACTTTAGATTCTCAAAGTGAAGCAAACTCATATCATAACCCTCTCTCTTGTATCTTCACAAACCTCTCTTCTCACACCACACTTAAGTTGCTTGCTTTGGTCAGTAGCTAGAGAGTCCTTAATTCATTTTTTATTAAAAAGAAAATTTAGAAATTGTTTTGATTGTTGGAAATTGGGACCCATTTTGCCACATAATCTATTTTCAGAAATATTTTTGGGGTTATTTTTCAATTATTTGAGTAATTGATAAGGTTCCATTTTTATGTCAATATCATTTATGATTTTCACCAAAAAAGTATAATTGACTTGTTTCACATAATTACCTTCATTTTATATGTTTAACATATCAAATATAAAACTTAACTTATAGTATTTTATAACTTTTATTATTCTTATTACTCGTAAACTTATTATAGACAGATATTATTTATCATTATATTTTAATTATACAATAAATGAGTTAGAAATAAATAATTCAATTATTTTACTCAAGTTATAGAATAATAAAATCATTTTTTTGCCTAGAATAATGGCCTCACTTATATGGGGAAAAAAATTAATTAAACCTCAATTTTTAAAATGATATAAGCTAAAGTATTACATGAAATATTAATAAGGATTCTAAACTAGTTTGGCGAATTTTGAAGTCAATGATTATTTGAGCACTTAAAACCATTTACAAAGTCAAATTTGAAAGTCAAACTATCTTTTATGGAAGAAATTGCTTTGTTTGTACATTTTATCTATTGTTTATATATAATGATATATGTTCTATAATAGGTAAGGATATTATTTATTTATTTATTTAAAAGTTTAATTCATTTATTTACTGAATAAATTAGGTTAAACCCACTTCAAACCACGAATGTCTATTAGCAACCTCGAAGGCCTTAAGTATGAGCTATACTCTTAATGAACTATTTGTTGGCCTTTGGATATGCATTTACAATGAACAAAGTACAATTCCTGAAATTCCACAATCTCCAATTTTTTTTTTGAAGACAAATACCAATATATATTAATGTAATGCGTCCAACCGGATTCCAGAAATAAGAAAATTAGGAAGATCAGAGTCTCATACGTTGAAATCAGACAAAGAATCAGAGGCCCTAGCAAGTTCATGGGCTACTTGATTCACTAATCTCTTGACATGATGAATACACCATTCTTCAGTCGAACCTAACAGGTGGTAGCAATCCTAGATGATTTGGCAAAATAGGGAGGTGTCACTATTTGACGTCTGGAGGGCCTTGACCACAATCTCTGCATCGGTCTCAATCTCTACTTTCCCACGCCCAACCTCGCCACACCACTTGATAGCTTCCTTGATGGCAAGTGCTTCAACTACACAAACCTCCATTATAGTATCAACCTTATAGCTTCGAGCACCTACGAATTGACCATATTCATCTCTGACAACCATTGCCCAAGTAGTGTAGCCCTTCTCCTGTCGAACAACAGCATCGCAATTGATTTTAAGCACAAAAGGCGGTGGTTTCTTCCAAACGGAGACCAGATCAGACTGCGACGAGCTTCTCTGGTGAGAAACCTCCCTAGGTTCATCCCTGGATCTCCACTACAACCACAAAAAATTAACCATGTTAGTAAACTTTGTCTCACCCATCCTTCTATGATCCCAGCACTGTACATTCCTCTTTTTCCAAAGGTCCCAGCACAATCTTCAATTAGTAAGCCTAGACATGAAAGTTCATGGTAGTTTTTCTGAAAATGCATATCTTAATGTAATATTCACTATTAAAAATTTAGATTTCAGTCATTTATTTCTTTTGGTTGGAGTTATCCCAGTTTGTAGATGTTCATGGCCCTTCTCTTTTTCAACATTGGGTGGGTGCTCTTTGTGTGCTTCAATTTTTGAAAGGAACTCTTCACCGTGGTTTATTTTACTCTGATGCTTCTGACTCTGATATGATAGCTTACTCTGATAAATTGAGCTAGATGTCCTAATACTAGAAAGTCAATTTTATAATTGTTAACACCATAATTAACTCAGCAAGGTCTCGCTGAACAAGGTATGAGGGACTCTCAAATTGAGCCGAGGCCCATCAAGATTCGTGGAGAAATGAGGAAGAGGTTTAAGTCGATAAAGGTTAGCGAGAATAAGTGGCGATTGGAGACCATCGCGAAAGAATTGGAAGGGTCAGCGCGAGAAACCATCATCCGGCGAAGAATGTCATGACAAGGGATCACCTGCCACGCCATTTAACCAAGGAATCAGACACGAACGGTTACCAACACGGGAAATTGGAATTTGAAGATACGGTCAATCTCCCACGTCCAGAAGCAGTTGTTGCAAGCATGGATTGGAAGAGATAGTTTCAGTATGATCGTGGAAAACCGCTCAACTGCTCAGAAGCATGGTTAATTACTTCTAGGGATTATAAATAGAAGAAAAACTGAAGGAAAGGGGTTTCCACGCCACACACTCTGCATTTTATTTGCCTTTTTTCTTCAGTTTTAGCATAGCTCTTAGTGTAGCTTTAGTGTAGTCTTCATTTTCACTCACTAAAAGCATCGAAGGGAATCTTGAAAATTCAAGAATGTCTTCTGAGGCGTCTTCTGAAAGTGAATTGTAGCCTTAGATTCAGTTTAATGCAATTTACTTTATGCCCATTTATTTGCTGTCATTTATGTTTCTGCACTAGGAGTAGGTTGACTTAAATTTTATTTACTTTAATGCTTTCAACACCTTTATCTTTATTATCGACCCGAGCACGATAGGAGTAGAATTAGTTTAACTTAGCAAAACCCATTTTCACCTTGAAAGTCCTGAAGTCATATCAGACAATACGAACCAACCACCACCTTTTGATCTCGCGGTCACACAAATATACGTACGCACGTCCCTCGCGAATCACCCTCGTGAAAATAAGCCCAAAAAATAATTGCATTTTTTTAATTTACAACCGATGTCGTAAAGGAGTAAGAAGTAGTCTATTGTGTTTTGTTCTTTTATTGAAGCATAATATCAAAACATGGTTAGCACTATTCATGAGGCTTTATGAATTTCTTATATTCTTAATGATTCACACCTCTCTTTTACTTTATATGCGCCTTTGTGGCGTGATAATCAAGATATTATTCGCATTACTAACAATTTCGTATTCCAGGAACACACTGAGTACATCAAATTAGATTGCTAGTTAATCTTTCATCATTATAAAAAAGGGCTTACAAATCCTAAAGATTGTCCTTTTAGACCTAGCATATTTGTTAGAAAACAAGTAAAAATTCCACACTAAAGAGTTGTGAGGTGTGAGAAGGATTTATAAATAATGTGGATCCATAACTCAATGCGTTAAGATATCGAGTAAAGATGTGTCAGGCCCACGTGTGTCCTTCTTATCTTGTGTTATTTTCCGCTAGGCCCACTGTAACATCCCAGAATTTAAATGACAGAAATATTGATTTGAAATATGATATTTTGGATTGAAATGATAAGATATAAAGGTTGATAACAGGTTGAAAGAAGGTTGATTTGAGAAAATGCAGAAATCTGCACAAATGAGGCAGGAACGGCCATTGCTAACGGCCTCCAAACCGTTCCAACAGGCCGTTCCCAACGTAAATGTGGCCAGAATAAGTGAAACGGCCACAGAGCGTCCACATGGCCGTTTCCCAAGGCCGTTCGCATCGAAATTATATAAAAACAACCCCAGAACTATTCTCTCTCCTCACAAACACAAACCCACCCGATTGCAAACGTCTCCAAACACTAAAAATACCTAGAATCATCAAGGAGGTGCTATGGGAAGTGGAAACTACTTGTTTTCTTGCAATTTCATCATTAAAGCCAATAAGGTAAGTGAATTAGATGTTTTTGCTAAGTTGTTTCATGAGTTCTGGATTGAAATTGGATTATGGTTTTTGTGTTAAGATGAAGATGACGTTGGAAAAGGATATAATTGTTGATATTAAACTTGATATGATGTAGAAATGACGAATTGATGATGTAGTGATCATTTGAGTAAAGAATTCTTAAGATTATGCTTATTAAGTAGTTAGGGGTTTGATATTTGAGGGAAATTTAGTAAATTGACGCTTGAATCAATGTAAATATGGCTAATTAATGTTGGTTGTGTGCTTAATTCGTACAGGGAATTCTGTACGACTCAAGGATTGAGTTTAGTCGGCGCCGGTATTGCGCGACTTTGTGATTTAGCTAAGGTAGGTGTCTTACGCTTACGAGTAATTGTTCCTACACTTACTAATCATAATTATATGATTAAATTGATTTAAGTTTGAGTGTGGACATATTAGTATGAAAAATGAAAAGCTATCTTCACTTTGGTTGAATATAAGTTAATATATGTTTTAAGAATTTTTCTTAAGAGGAATTGATTGATAGTTGATTATATGTTGGCCTATAATGTCTTGTTGAGATTGTTAGAGTTAGATGAACTATATTAAAACTTGAGTTATGTTTTGATGATAGTTGATATAAGCTTATTTGGTTGAGTTTAAAGGCTCTTTTACTATCTTGAGATGTGATATTGTTCTTAGGAGAAAATAAAGGATTCTATGTGGATTTTGTATGGTTGAATTAAGTTGAATGTGAATGGAATGAACTTTGAAATTGAAATGTAAAAAGTATGCTTAATTGATTTTCATTGGCTTATAGTTGATGTTATGTTGACATAGATTGTGAAATGCTTGTTTCAAAGTACCTGAGCAGGTAAAGATACTTGATTGAATGATATTGATTTATGAATGCATTGTACATTCATATGGTGTTGCATCATTTGTGTGTGACACAGATATTGAGAATGAGAATGAAATCCTAGGCTGAGCCTGAGGATAATTCCGGGCGGGAGCCTGATGCCGGTCTGGGACCAAGGTTATTCCGAGCTGGGCTCGATGCCGTACTGAGTACAATGCCGGTCTGATACTGAGGGAAAAATGAAAATGAAAAGAAAAAGAAAAGAGAAAAAGAAAAGAGAAAGAGAGTACCACCCCGGGGCATATCGCATGTGTTTGCATTCACATTCGTATGCATTACGAGCTGACATTCATTGCATTATGATCAGTTTTGCTTATTGATTGAATGAATGCTTGAATGATTGATTATGCTTTGATTGTGGCGTGATGATATGAGTTATGTTGTATTGAAATGTTTAATGTGGTTTATGGCTTAGAAATGAACTTGTTGGTATAAAATGTGTGCTTATTGTTAAAGTGTATAGAAGTGTGATATAGATATGTATTTACTTAAAGTAAGTAATTTGGTTATACTTCATTTGAACTAAGAAGATAAGTTATGTATGATGGTTTGACTAGTTTGTAAGAATGTTCATATACTTGGATTGAATATGAAAAG
>CANYCX013492855.1:0-16446 GCA_948193385.1 Breynia disticha f. nivosa | reverse complement strand
GGCCCAATTACCAAAATTGGCCCAAATGCCCAAACCGGCCCAATGGCCCGATTTTGACCTAAGGTGAAATACTGAAACTAACCTTTTGGTTTTTCCGCCATCCATGTGCGATCTGTAGGACTATTTAATAAAGGTAATGAGTTTAATAACTCATAAATCATAGGTGGTCTCTAGTCAGACACTATGATCATCCTAAATTAAATAGCTGACGAGCGGTGTCAACAACCCTACTGCAACTCAAATAAATCCTTTGACCTAGATATCTTCATTTAGCATAAGGCATTTCGCTAACACCCTTATTTAGCGCTAAATCACTTTTCTTGATCTCTTATAACAAAATTGATAAGTTCGAATAAATGACCTAATCATTTCATTTGGGTGCGGCAACACTCTTTCCAATCTTGTCTATCAAGCGGCGAGTGATATCATCTCTCATTGCGAGGGTCAATCCCTTCACTTCACTCCTGCTCTCAATTATGGTTCGTAGCATACCCAATCATACCCATACTTGTCAACCTTTTACGGCCACGTTAGGCGTATGTCAAAGTACACTAAAAAATCACAACAAGAGACACAGTGATTTCCAGTCTAAGGATGACATTTGACATTGCAAATGGTGATCGCTCTCCAAGTATAATGCTCTACTATGTGTTATGAGCGATATTAAAGAAAGCATGATAATATGAACCTATGTCGATATGATCTGCTCTGTGTGAGCGGTACTATGTACGAATATGAATGATTTTCATATTGATTCCATTCATACATTTGCATATCATATACTGTGTGACACGAGCCTTTGTGGCAACTTTTATGATATTCCTGTGTGGACTTTCTTGTGTAGATAAAGGACTTGTTTGTGTTGTCTTAGACTGAGTTGTGTGCGGCCTGAAACCTCTCCTGTGTGGTACAGAGGTATTATCTTTGGGGACTGAGCTATTTGCGGTCCGATACCCGGGTGATCCTGTGTGGATTTGCATTAGCATTTCATATCATACATTTACATTCATATATGTATAACGGTATGATTTTGATCATGTGTGGACAATTGAACTTGTGTGGTTCGTATATATTATCCTGTGTGGATGTTAAACTGTGTGGTTCGTGTCTGCTATCCTGTGTGGATATAGATGTGTGTGATCTGACTTACTATTTCCTGTATGGATTATTGATCTCTGTATGAGATAGAACCTATGTGGTTCAAGAATGTTGTGTGCTATCTGTTTGGTGTTCTGTGTGAACTGCTTATTATCACTACCTGTGTGGTTAGATATTTTGTATGAATTGATCTGTATGATCTAAAGACTATTATGTGCTATATTAAGTGATCATGTGATCTAACTGAGGCTGGGTGCTAGTTTATTGTAATGTTGTGTGCTATATTGAGATCTTATTGATCCAGATGTGTTAGATAAATCTGTGTGGTTGATAGTTGTGTGTTGTTTAGTATCTGTGTGAATTGTTTGACTGACTTACGGGGATGCCATAGGGAGAAGATAAATAGGCACGTCCTCGTGTTGATTTATATTTTTCCCTTGCACATCATTTAAGTTATATAAGCTAAGAATTCTTACTGAGTATATTTTTATACTCACCCCGTTTATTGTTTAAATGATTATGCAGGTTTAGCAGGATTTTGCGAGGAGGATTCGAGCATGTATTTGAGCAAACATGGATTATTTGTAAATAAATATCTAAAGTGAATTTATTTGAGTGTATTTCAAATATATTGATTGTAAAAGTTGATTAATTCTTTTCTATATCTATGTTTGTGTTGAAAAGGTTTAGAAATATTGGATAAATGATTTTACAATTTAAGATTTGAAATTTAAAATCGGGAATGGTTTTGAATATTTCAAAAATAATGGTTTTAAATTTTGAGTCTCACATTTCATATCAGAGACTGGGGTGTGTAGTTATGCATAATAGAAAAATCATTGCATATGCTTCTAGACAGCTCAAACCATATAAATAAATTATCCAGTAAGCGATTCAAAACTTATTGCAGTAGTGTTTTCTCTGAAAATAAGGAGACAATATCTATATAGGAAGACATTTCAAATTTTTACAAATTATAAAAGTCTGAAATATTTGATGTTATGCACATAATGCTTCATATGTTATGCATCCAAGTATGATAAAGATGTATCATACTCTAAAAAACATTATTAGTGGCCAAATATGAAAAAAGATGTAGCATAAATTGTATGCAGATGTTTAATATATCAGCAAGTAAAAGATGAACATCAAATACCAACAGGTAAATTTCAATCATTTCTTATGCCAGTCTGGAAATAAGAAAGGATTACTATACAGTATGGATAAGTGTTGAAAGATTAACCAAGTCTACACATTTCTTACTTATTAGAAAATAAATATCTTTAGAACAACTAGTTAAGTTGTATATCAAAGAGGTGTTAGGACTAAGTGGAGTTCTTCTGATTATTAGACAAATACTAGAGAAAAATGGTTCTCTAATATATAGATTGGCATTATTCACAGAGTTGATTCAGATTTACAGTGTATTTAAAACAAGTATATTTAGGAGATACAGGTTTGACCTTATATATGTTATACCCAAATCCAATTTTAGATGTAGAAATTTTATAAAAATCTGATTTATTAGGAAGAATCAATACAGATAGTAAAATTTAGTACACACAGTAAACTAAGGATCAAACAGTTCAAAAAAAATAGATTTAATATACATAAAACATAACTTACGAGAAATCAGAGAAGAGTTAAAAGAGAAGTGAAATCAGGAACAGTATATACAAAGGAATTTTGATGATGAAATTTTTTAAAGGGAGAATTATAACATACCTATCTCAATAATCTATAATTAGCGAAACAAACATATAAATTAAGAATAAATCGATTATATTGTGTTTTAGAATATGTTAGAATTATATTGATTATGAAACAAAATTAGAATTTGTACTAGTTAAAGGTGGCTAACACGGCGGGCGTGCCATCAGCATGGCGGTTATGCTCTTGATAAAATATGAGCATGACCTTGTTCAAATATGAGCACAACTGCATTTTTGGGGAAGTGATTTAGCACAATGGTAATGTTGGATATGCAAAAAATGTTGGAAATGTAAGTTAGAGGTGGAATGTGTGTATTCAACACGGGTCGTGTTGACATCGACATGACCGTTTACATATATTGTTTACACAGATTACAAAAATTAATGCAAATTACATGAATTAATTTAGATTAGAATTCCAGTGAAACAGAAATTAATATGGAATTGTGATATGATTATATGATACATGACAGGATTATGCAAAGATATTCAGATTCTAGATTAGGTTGAGTTGCATGCTAATAACAAACACGTATGTATGCTTGATCTTGAGTTTACGCTATATGATATAAGATATATGTTTGAATGATTTCAAATTAATATTTTATTGATATACAGAAATATAGCAACTGCACATAAGTCCTTCCACTTCATAATTGTTGTGATGGTTGCATCCCACTCTTTAAGAAGTGAGCGCAATATCTTCTTGACATGATTACTTTCACTAATACGTTTATCAAAAGAAGCAAGACCATTAATAATTTTGGCAAAGCGATTAAACACAGATGTTATACCTTAATTGTCCTCCATGATGAACAATTCATAGTCATATAGAAGCATGTTGATTTTTGTCTTCTTGACTTAGGTAGTTCCTTCATGTGTTACCTTTAGCATCTTCCAAATTTCATTGGCAATTATCACAAGATTTTATACAATTAAGGTCCTCTGCATACAAAGTGCAATACAAGAGTTGCATTTCCTTTGAATTTTCTTGCTCACCTTTTAATGCTCCTCGTTGTACTCACTTTCTCTTTTGATTTCTCCCTCAGTGGTTCTTGGTAGGGGTGATCATGGTACCATTCAGATCGAGAATTTCAAAATCTCCTTCCCGTTACAAATATTTGGGTTTTTAGAGAGGCACTCACTAGTCCTCGTAGTCGTCCAAAACAGGCGAAGAACTTGATAGCTAGTCGACGAATTAATCTTCAGTTTGAGGACAATAAACCGCTCAAACCAAAGTTCACATGTTTGGAGGCACTAAAGGAAGAACTTGTCCAACCATGGAAAAATGCGTTGGTTGCTAAACCTTTGGGATAGAACATGGTATTGGTCCATTTTCTAGGAGAGTTGGAGAGTTGTGGAAGCCCCAAGGACTAATAGAGATTATTTCATTGGGCAATGGGTATTTCCTCATTAAGTTTGACCAAGAAGAAGATAGAGAGAAAATTCTTCTGGAAGGTCAATGGACTATCCAAGGGCATTGTCAACCTATACGGAAATGGAGCCAGCACTTTACTCCATCAGAAGACAATATAGTGTCAACTTTGGCATGGATTAGGTTTTCAAAGCTATCTCTGATGTACTATAACGAGGACCTATTATATGCTATTGCATCTTGCATTGGAAACCCTGTAAAGATTTATGTGAATACATGACTTACCACTCGGGCCCATTTCGCCCGCATCTGCGTGGAAATAGATCTTACTAAGCCGTTCGTTGCCTAATTTTGGCTCAACGAAAGGTGGCATAATGTTGAATGTGAGGGACATCACTTGATTTCTTTTGGCTGTGGGATGTATGGCCATCGAACTGAGGTTTGCCCAGTATAGATAACACACCACTCGGGGCAAAATGGAGGGGAGGCCGAGCAAACAAATGGAATAGTACCTGCAGCCAACAACACCACGTTCCAACGGTAGGATGTCAATAGACCCAATGGAAAAACTAACAAAATTAATGTAGCTGAATCTAGTACAATTAATGTAGCCGCATAGATAACAGAACTCAAACAGTAAAACAAAATGAAAAAGAAGGGGTTAATAACTCGCATAGTCATTCCAATAGATTTCAATCACTATTGCAGGAGGATCTAGGGGACATGAGTGGATCTCTGCATGTGTTTTCCCAAAATGACAACTCTTTTTTAAGAGGTGCATTTAATGCTCACACTCTCAAATGACAGAGGAGAGAAAAAGGAGCCAGGCCAGTTGCAATGCCAAGTAGTACCCAACAAGAAGATATTGGGCCTATTCTAGAGATTGGTGTTTTTCAAGCTCAGCCAAGAAATGCTCCATCCCAGGCCACATACTCAGGAATGACTCAGCCCAGAGTGGCATAACCCAGACTTATACACCGACCAGGAAAGGAGCCTTTAATGAGTACTAATAATAGTCCAACCGACTTCTTTGAGGAGGCTTTGGCCTATCTTCCTAAAATTCTCTTCGGACTTTCTCTAACCGAGGTACATCCCCATATTCCACCACAAACTACTCCAGATGTAGTCCCTCCAACACCACCTGAACCCCCTGATGCTGATGACATCCCTCCTCAGTCTCAAATTTTGGAGGAACACAGGAAACGACACAGTCATGGCACTGCTTTGAAACACAGATCTCAATCTAAGGACACTAGCCATTCTCCTTCTGCAAAGAGGGGAACGAGTGGGCAGTAGACGACACCAGGTGCTCTTGTCTTTATTTTTTTATTATATCGATTATTTATTGGAATGTTTATGGTTTGGGTAATACACGTACATTTAACCGTGCTAAATTGTTTATTAGCTCTTGTTTAGAGGATATCCTCATTCTAGTTGAACCAAAGATTGTTGGGGATACAGTTTTGAGGGTTTGCAGAAGGCTGGGACTTGGAGAGTGGCATAGGGAGGAAGCGTGCGGGTTTAGTGGGGGCATTTGCGTACAGCGGAATCCGCGCACCATCACAGTTGAAATAATTCATTCAAAACCCGAATTCGTCCATATTAGGGCTACCCATGATGAAAAGTTCTTTTGGTTGCTAACGACAGTATATAGGTTTCCTCAGGGGCCTCATGGTCAGCAATTTTGGGATGATATTGATTCTTTGGGAGCGATAATCAACAGTCCATGGCTAATCATTGGGACTTCAATGTGATTAAGACCCCGGTAAAGTGCACCAAGGCAGGGGAAATCCAGCTAGCATATAGTGGATCAATACTCTAGGATTGGTGGATATGGGGTTTATTGGGTCTCCATATACATGGGTTCGTGGAAATTTAGCTCAAACTCACGTCCGCAAACATCTTGATATGGCTTTTTGTAATGTGGAAGGGAGAATATTGTGGTCCAAAGGCAGTTTGGTGCTTCATTTGGATCATGCACCAACCTGGATAAGATTGAAGGATCATCAGATGAGGAACCCAAGATGTGGGGCTTTTAGGTTTTTTACTGCCTGGTTGGGACACTCCCAGTTTTTGAACATCACGGAACAGTAGTGGAGTCAGAGTGGAAGTTAGGCTTGCAAGACTAAAAGGTTTATCAGAGCGCTACAATGCTAGAACCAGGAGGTATTTGGAAACATTTTCCATCAGAAAAAACGTTTGATGGCATGAATCAACGGAATACAAAGGGAGCTCGATAAGGGTTTGAAACCAAGTTTATTTAAACTTGAGAAAAAACTTGCTCAAGAGCTTGACAAGGTTCTGGGAGAAGAGCTTTTTTGGTATCAAAAGTCACGATCGAGGTGGATCACCTTAGGGGATAGAAATACCTGATTCTTCCACACTACAACTTTAATCCGGTGACAACGAAACAGGATCCACAGGCTACGAAAGGCAGGCGGCATGTGGATTGAAGACCAGTGGGAGTTGAAACAATTAGCCTGTCAGCATTACAAGAACCTTCTATCAGCAAAAATGCAGATACATGGGCACCAGCTGCAAGCAAATTTCCCAGTCTGGGATTTTCAAGACTCTCAAGCTCTGCGGCAACAATTTACACGCAAGGAGGTACTTATAGCCCTTATGGATATGAATTCGTATAAAGCCCCCAGACCTGATGGGTTTCAAGCGATTTCTTTCAGAAATTCTAGCACATTGTGAGAAATGATTTTACAGAGGAGGTGCTCAATTGTTTGAACAAGCGACAATTGCCCAAACATGCCAATGAAACTCTGTTGGTACTAATCCCTAAAGTGGACAGCCCAAAGACCTTTAAGCAATTTTGCCCCATTAGTCTATGCAGCGTGGTATATAAGGCTATCACTAAAGTCATCATCAACAGACTAAAGCCTTTCCTCCTCAAGTTTGTATCTCCCACGCAAGCCAGCTTCATACCTGGGAGAAATATATCAGACAACATCATAGTGCATCAGGAAGTGTTGCACACTATGAGAAGGAAGACAGGATTACAGGTTATAATGCTAGTAAAAATAGATTTAGAGAAATCATATGACAGATTGGATTAAATCATATGACAGATTGGATTGGGGATTCATAAAGGATACGCTGCTCCATTTTAGACTCCCGGAACACCTTATTGAGGTCATCATGTTATGTGTGATAACGCCAACGTATAGACTTTTGTGGAATGAAGACACTACAGAGTCCTTCACCTCCTCACGTGGACTAAGACAAAGGGATCCATTTTCCCCGTATCTTTTTGTGCTTTGCTTGGAGCGGTTGGGGCATCTAATTGAACAAACGGTTAGGAAAGGGAGTTGGCACCCAATCAAGATAAGCCATGGCGGACCTTCATTGACACACCTTTGCTTCGCAGACGACCTGATCTTCTTTTGTAAAGGCTGAGACCTTGCAAGCTTATGTCATCAACCAGGTTCTTGAACTATTTTGCTCGACCTCGGGTCAAAAGGTTAACTATGAAAAATCCCAGTTGTGTGTTTCTAATAATATTCGAACCTCCTTCGGACATTCGCTAAATGGTACCCTTAGGATTCCTCTAGCTATGGATTTAGGAAAATACCTGGGTGTACCATCCATACATAACCGCGTCTCGAAGAACACTTCAAAGTTATGGTGGATAGAGTGCATCATCGACTGCAAGGCTGGAAATCGCGTTGTTTAGGGTGACTTTGATGAAACTGATAACATCAGCTATCCCGACATATGCAAACTGCTCTATTACCGAAAGGTATTTGTGACCAACTTGATAAATGCAATTGCAATTTTTTGTGGGGCTCAATGGTGGAGAAAAGAAGAATCCATAAGGTCTTTTGGCAGAAGGTTTGTCGACCAAAGGAGGAAAGGGTCTTGGTATTCGATAGATGCGACAATATAACAGGCCACTTCTGGCCAAACATACCTAGCGTATTGCTAAGGTTGAACAGAGCCTCTACACTACTATCCTCAAAGCTAAATATATGAGTAGAGGTACATCCAAGGAGGTGTGGATCCCCAAGCCTACTGACTCACACCTGGAAAGGAATTGTCAAACAGGGACCCTTATTCAACAAGGTCTTGGTAATGTAGTCATAAATTTAAATGGCATGACACTCTATTGTGGAAAGACAAATGGATGCACAACGAATGCCTAGGGGATGTGGCTATAGCCGAACTTAGCGCTGAGGAGACATCAAAAAGGGTAGTAGACTATTGGGAGATTGATACTTGGAAGTGGAGTGATTTCCAACACAAAATATCAAGCTGGGACATTATTATGACTGGCGGCACATATCGTGCAGCCCTTACATCAAAGGAAGGATCGCACAGTATGGAAGAACAGCCCAAGTGGGGAATACACTGTCAGACCAGCCTACTGGACACACTTTCACAAGCAGATTCTGTCATTGGACGTATAACATCACGATGGAAGCACCTTTGGAAACAGCACACAACAGAAAGGCACAGAGTCTTTTCTTGGATTCTAGCTCAAAATTGAATTCTTACAAAGTCAATTCTATAGGAACGGTGCATTCAAACTGATGGGACAGGAAACACCCATCCATTTGTTTAGAGATTGTTCCAAAGCTACTGAGTTGTGGAGACTGATGGTACCAACAGATAAACAATGGGCATTTTTCAATTTGGACTTCGCTGACTGGGTAACGACCAACTTAGAAGTAGTGGAAATCTCCTGGTATAGTCTGCCATGGAATGCAGTTTTCATCATTACGTGTTGGCTGATGTGGAAACGGCGAAATGAGATGATCTTTCACCAAAACCATGTTCCACTTTGCGTCCAATTTATACAGCAACAGGTTTGGCAAATCGCTGAAGCACACACACTTAATGAACACTTCAGGCCAGCCAAAAAAGAAACTCTAATATGCTGGGGATTCCCTCCGAATGGCTGGACAAAGCTCAACACAGACGGAGCCTCAAAAGGAACTAATAGATATGCAGCATGTGGGGGTGTGCTCCGGAACTCTGAAGGGGAATGGCTGGTAGGTTTCGCGGCCAACCTGGGAGTAACTTTAGTAGTGGAAGCAGAACTATGGGAAGTGTATCATGGCTTGATGTTAGCTTGGAATAGGGGGTTTCGACAAGTAGTTGTAGTCATGGACTCTAAAACGGCTCTCTAACTCCCCCAGAAAGATATACAAAAAAGTCATCCTCTCATTCCCATCATTATTAGTTTTCGCAAACTATTGACACGGGATTGGGTACTCCGACTGGAGCACACCTATCGGGAAGGAAATAGATTGGCGGACAAGTTAGCTAACACATGCATCCACCAGTCACGGGGCCTCCATGTCTATCCCAGGCCTCCTACGGAATGCTTGAAGTTTCTATGGGAAGACCTCACATAGGTGTCCTTTCCAAGATTAATTAGTGATTCTCTGTAATTATGGTCAGTAATGACCCACAATGTAACCAAAAAAAAAACAAATTGGACAAAAATTTAAAAATAAGATAACTTGTCAAACCAGACCGAACTCAACCAACCCGAACAAAAACAGAACCCGGCCAACCAATTTAAACGTAGTCGGTTTTAGATTTTTATTCTTTCAACCCTACATGGTCGAGTTAATATGAAAAAAATGCTCCAACTCGACCATCATTTTCAAACTAGGAAAATAGATACAACCTATCGAAATAAAATATCTCAAAACGTTAATTCCAACAAATGTGCAACTATCTTCTCATTAAACTGTATATTTGAATCAGCGGTATTTTACTAATCCTGCATTACCCATGCATTCCGCCTCCATTTTACTGTTTGAAAACTGAGGTTTATACACACAACACAACAAGAAGTTAATATTGTTGTCCCTCCGCAGCAGCTTCATTTGCAAACCTACATTGCCTCAAATAACACCCGATGCTCCAGAAGCTCTGACAAAACTGTCCTCATCTTATCGATCGACATGGGTTTGAGTACAATGCTATCCATACCCACCCTCATGCAGTTTTCCTTCGTAAACTTGTCTGTGTTTCCTGTCAGCGCCACTATTAATGGCCTTTCATGACGCTTTGTATATTTTTCATGTATACGCACTGCAACTTCAAAGCCATCAGGCTTGCACACATCCATAAACACAACCTTGTGCTCCTGAGAAATAACTTGCAAACACTCGCCACTTGAGCTTACTGTTGTTACATCACAACCCAGGTGTACTAGAAGACTTTTCGTCACCGTCCTGCTAACCCTGAAAACAAAGATGCAAAATAGCATGGTTACAAGAATCAGAAAACATCTTCTCGCATTTAAAAATGAATGTTTAAGAGAATCATCCATAAGAATCAACAAAATCTGGTGGATAGAGTTAAGATACTCGAGCAAACTCACCCATAAGGGCTAGTAATTAGAGTAGAGAAGGCTCTCCATAAATTAAAAGACGAGAGCTATTGACATTCTGCAATGAATCCATGGTATCCAGTAGACTAATTTGGTCTTAGTTATCAAACATCTAGGAAGTTGCAATTTTAAAATAAACCCAGAATGTTGTATGCCAAAGACTTTTTATACAATTTTTATGTGTTCTTGATGGTATCCAGTAGACTTGCAAGAAATAGCATTAAATATCAGATAGTCGATCAAATACTAAGTTCAAACAGCACAACGATGTCTAAACATACTTTTATAAACTTAGATGTCTGTGTTCCTTTAAACATGATCATTATCTGTTTCAAATTTATCCTATCCAAGTACTTGAATGCACTAGGATTTGAATAACTGAACTAATGGATAAGAATGACCGATTAAAGTTTTCTGGCAAATAAGAAACAAAAGATAGTAAATAGATTCAGATATTCAAAAAACATATTTTTCAAATTTAGAAAGATGAACTTAATTTTCATTTCCCCAGATTTATACAGTTTTTGGCTCTCAAGTTTTCCACTTCAAGAAACACAGTCCTTGCTTGGCAATAGCTTAACAACAATTATATGATACACTTTCATGAAAACAGTTTTCCATTTTTCTAAAAAAAGAAGAGGACTAAAAAAAGAAGAGGAAAAAAATTAAAAAATAGTACACATTTTATCAACTAAATCTGCTAAAGAGTTTATGATGTCCCATCTTAGAAAAGAAATATGTGCATAAATATTGTGGTTAAAATTGAGCCAAGAACATTAGTTATGGGCTAACTTTTTCATTTCAAAATCATTTGATTCCTTCTAGAACAAGGGAGTATAAAATCTAAACGATGCAAGGAATGAAAATATAGCAAAATAACTAACCCATTATGATCCATGACAAGTACTCTAAGCCCAGGAAAAGCTGTGTGTCCATGGCTTGATGAATTTGACGGAATGAAAGGAAGCTTAGATTCATTTGATTGTTCAGGAATCCCAAGCTTCACAAGAAATATAACAGTACAGCCCTTGCCTAAACCTTCACTTTCAATCCAAATATGTCCTCCCATGAGATTCACAAACCTGATAATGAGCATTAGAAAAAAAAAACATCATTACTGCATTTATAATTAGATTTCATGCTGGCCTGGTAAGGAAAGGAGATAATAGTTGACAATTCTGCCACATATGACATTATATTGTCAACAAAAATACTAACACTACCACAGGGAAGTTTTATCAAAAAGGCAAATAGACATGATACTAATGACGGATAATAAAGTACCGCTTGCAAATTGCAAGACCAAGTCCGCTGCCACCAGAATTTTTAGTAGCAAAAGATTGAGTTTGCGCAAATTTCGTAAACAACTTCGGAATATCTTGAGGGCTTACACCAGCGCCTGAATCTTTCACCTGAGAGGAAGAAATCTTATATAACCCTGTGCAGCAAAATAAATATCACAAAGAAGGCCACTAATTCAGTATCAAACTAACAAACCTGCACACGCAAATAAAAGTGGTTATCACTTGGAGCTGGATAAAAATCAGGTACTCGTGAGTCTCTCAAGGAATCTGATTTTGCAACAAATGCAGTAACTGAAATGGTGCCTTCTTTGGAGAACTTCACAGCATTACCAACAACATTTAGAATAGTCTGCATTAGGCGTTTACTGTCACCAATGGCAAATTCTGGCAAATCTGGAGCCAAATTTAAAGCGACAGCCAACTTTTTAACTGATGTAATAGGTTTTATCAAATTTATCACCTGAGATGAAGAAACATAACCATTCTTTAGATAACAGCATATTCATATATGATACTATGAGTTTACTATGATCACAATCCTACCTCTCTGAATACAGCATGAACGTTAAATGTTCCACGTTCAAGTTGAAGACTTCCATCTTCCAGCCTTGAAAGATCTAATACATCATTTATTAGGGTCTCCAGAAGATTACTACTCTTCAGAATAGTCTCAACCATGAGGCGTTGTTCAGGTGTCAACTCAGTTTCCTGTAGCAAGGAGGAAAGTGCAATTATAGCATGCATCGGAGTTCTCATCTCGTGGTTCATAACAGCTAAGAAATCATTGCGGGCACGAATTGCTGTTTCTGCTTCCCTTCTGGCAAGATCAAGAGCAACATTTTGCTCCATAAGAAGATCCCTTGCTCTCATTGACTCTTCCAAGATTGCGGCATGTGACAAAGCAACAGCCACCTAAAGACAGAACATTTAAAATTAGCAGAACACATAGAACCAGCCTAAGGAGGTTCAGCTGCTTCATTTCCTCTCAAAACTAGGATAAAAGGAAAGGCAAAAACGGTTTCTGGTAATATAAAATGAAATAAAACATCGGATAACTTAATCTAACATCTTCCTTTCTCCGTTTTAATTCTTCCTAGATTAATCTTCTAGAACATGGGAAAAGAAATTAAATCAATCTGTTTTAACTAAGTATCTTTCGGATAAAGTATTGAATATATCCCATTTAACAGGCAAACATTGATTAGAGGAACAAATTTTCTAGTTGATGTTTAAGAGTCTCTAAAATTGCATTTCAAAGAATTAAAAAGCTAAAAAATATTAAAAAGCTATGGCGGCAAGCTGTCATTGCATCCTTCCAGTAAGCAAAGTGATAAGCTCATCTATATTTTCTAATCTGTACAATCCATCAAGTTGTCTTTAATAAACCTAAAAAGCATTTATCTCAAACAAAGCTCACAAAAAAGGTGTCAATCATAGGTCTAACCAAATATCAGGAACATTTAGTCCATATATAAGGATAAAGCAACAGAGGCCATCATTATAATACTGAAAGTTAATTTACAGAAAACAAGAACAATAGAAAATTAAGAAAAATCAAACCTGATCAGCGACCACTTCAACAAGCTCCAATTCATGAACATGCCACTGTCTTGCACTGTCAGATGGCAGCATTAACACCATCAAGGCATAACGTTTTGTAGAAAGCTCAGGCCAGTCATTGATTTGGAAATTAGAGAGATGCAAAAGAGGGACTCGGACAGCAACAACCTCCCCGGGAATATATTTTCCTGTAAGAGGCCGTAGTCTGGCCACTGGACAATTAGGTGATATTTTTAGAGCACGGCTGCTACTAAAAGCTTGATTAATCACAGGAAGGTGGATAGGGACAGTATATCCAACAGGATTCTGGTGATGAAGAGAATAAGAAAGTTGAAGCTCCAATCCAGTGCGTGTTGGCATCCACAATGCACACTCTTCCAGTGCCAATGTCCCACCGAGTTCAACAAGTGTAGTCTTTAAAATGGTATGCCTATCAAGAGTGCTTCTGATCTCATGAGTTAGCATCCTAACATGTCGCCCGGTCTCTTCTTGTGTACGAATCAAACCCATCTCCCTGTCCAGTTCTGCAGCCTTGTTTTTCAAAAATAATTCCCTGGTTTTAACACTTAGAAGGTCAGGAATAATGTGTACAAGCATGAGGGCAGTTGCACATGACACTACAGCCGTCATAACTTTTGCTGCGGTCTGTACAAACTCTACAGCCCGTGAGTGCATGTTAAAGGTCCATAAGTTAATCAAATGTGTAGCTCCACACAAAACTATGAAAGCACCAAACTGCATAAGTACCCATCGGTATGGAAACACAGCAGATTTCTTAACAAAGTAGACGAGCTCAAGAGGGATGGAGAAATAAGCAAGGGCAATGAAGAAATCTGAAATATATTGGTACTTCATCAACAGTTCATCAGCCGGCCATTGTGGCTCTATACAATTGCAAGAATACTCCATCTCAACCAAAATTAATCAACTCTTCCCTTTCACATGCCTGAAACAAAACCACAAGCAGGCAAAGGCGATAAATTCATAAGTCCAAGAACATTAAGGAAAGAAAATAATATTAACCAACCGTACTGTATAAATCTAACTGGTTGAAAAGAATAGTAAAGTCGTAAACCTAAATTTGAACAGTTTGCAAACAACAACCCTGACCTTGAAAGATTTTCTGAACCATTAATACCAAAGATCACTATATTCTTTCAAAAACTCCAAACCCAAAAAGAAACAATCTAATGTTCAGCTAAAGCTTAACACTAAGCAAACATTTCATAACATGCATATAATATGACAGAAAACAGAAAAAGCAGATGAATGAAACAATACCCAGAAGCCGAAGTCGATAAACAAAAAGCAACAATATCAATTAGAATCAAAACACCTAATGACAAAATTCTAACTTTCTGATCAAACTAACACATAAATGATAACAACAGATCAAATAGCTGAATTAAACAAAACCAAGAAAGCTGAAGCCAATAAACAAAAAACAATAATCTCAATTAGAATCACAACACCTAATAAGACAATTTCAACTTTCAGCTAGAACACAACGCTAAACATACAATTCATAGCATGCAGAATGAAAGAACAACTGAATCAACAAAATCAAGATAGCAGAAGTCAATAAACAGAAAGATAAAAACAGAATTAGAGATTAAAAAAAAAAGTTCCTACCTCTTATTTGATTGCTGAAGATGATAAAAGTGGAAGACAAGAGACAGTGGTAGGACTCTCCTTTTAAGTTTTGATAAAATAAGTGACCATTGGTTCTAGTTCCTTCATACAAAATGGTAAGGAACAGGCAACAGTTATAATTCTACAATTCATAAATACCGCGACTCTTTAATCTTTATGGTCCTTTTTAAGCACGTAAGAAAAGATGGTAAAGAAAAAGGGTAGTTGAGTAAATTGGATTGGAAAGCTAATAATTGGAGCGGTGATGGATAGCGGAAAGTGAAGATGGCTCATGGGGTAACTTAGCTGTGACATAAGAAAAATTGAGAGAAACAAGAAAACGACGTCGGTCGGTGGAAGAGAATTGAAGTGGAATTGCGTCACTAAGATATCAGCAGAGAAGGTGGAGTTGTGAATCACGAATGTAAGTAAAGAGTCAACTAACCAGCCTGCGTAAGAGATTTGACAGTTTCCTTTTTTGCTTCATTGTCATCTTTCTAATTGTAGAAGAAAATAAAATAACTTTCACAAATTAGAATAATTTTTTTTCCTAATATTTTAAATAACTGTTTTTCTTTAAATGTAAAAAAATTGTAAACTTAAGAGCCTTTCCAACATAATCCTCTACTTAGCTTCTTTTCTATCTTATCAATTTTTTTAAACCACTACTCTAATAGACTTTTTATTTTAATTTTTTTATCTTGATTGTAATTTTAAGAGAAAAAATTAATAGCTTCTTATATATATGAAGTCAAAAAGTAACCTTCACATATTTTTTTTTACCTTTTCACATTAGAAAATCATCTTCTTCCTTTTTTAACTCCATTTTCTTTTTGAAACAAAGACTACGACCAAATATTTTCTTATATAGATTTATTAAACAATGAGAATCTATTTATTTATGATGAATCCAAATATAAATAAAAAATTGTTTGGCCCAAAATTATGCAAGTTCATATGTGGCAATGAAGGAGGACCCACGATGATACCAAGCTCATACACCAAGTTCATGGACATTTGTCGACAAGGTCAACGTACAGAATTGTGGACTAATTGGCGGGATTATTTGGAACAAGAAAGAAAATTGTCGCCAGGGTATATTTGATTAAATCAAAAAGGAAAGAAGACAAAATTAAGAGCCTTAATTGATTTGTTGTCTAGAGAGAGATAGAACCATAAGTATGAAGGTGATCCTGGGAAAAAGCACAAGTTCAACACTTAGAAAAATACAACAACTCATTAGCTTTACATTGTAACCAGTGACATTTTTTTATTTTTTTAGCAATTCTCGATTTTAATCGTTTTCTCATTCCTTGTTTATTTTATTAATTGTCAAATTGACGATTTGAATCCATTGAGTCAAGGACTCTTGGGAAAAGATCGTCCTAATTTTCTCAAATTGCAATCATT
>CANYCX013492357.1:0-12495 GCA_948193385.1 Breynia disticha f. nivosa | reverse complement strand
AGTCGCCTGTTATGGGCATGAAGAAAGAAAACATAAGTAAATTTTCTTCTGTTGATTCACATGGAACAATTGTGTGGTCTGTAATTCTCATAAACAAGTTCAATTTGTCCGATATACAATGTCAGGAGAATATCCAAACTGAAATTTATGATGATGTTTTGGTCGTTTATTCAGTAACATCAATCATGGAAAGATGAATGTAACAATTCCCAATCGCAGTAAGATAACAATCACAATGATTGCAGCACTGAAAAACACAGAACATGACAATGGCGAGAAATGAAACGAAATCGTACCTTTCGGATTTGAACCAGAAAAATGCCTTCCGTTTCCACATCATGCTCGTCAATTCTTGGTGACAACTAATTATTCTCGTTTCTTGTAAAAAGAAGAAATCAATTAGGGTTCATTATTGCCAAAAAGATAGTGTGATTGAGGAGTAACTGTGTTGAGACCTTGCTATTTTTACGTATCTTAGCTTTGATGGAGTTCCTTTCTACTGTAAACTCAAGTGAAAATTGATTCAAATCCTAACCTTTAAAGGATAACTGAAGTGAAAATCAATTTTGGAAATTTTGGAATTTGTACTACAAAACTGTGTATTAACAGGATTTTGGACACTAAATGTATTGGTTTAAATATTAAATTTGGATGTAAAAATATTGTATGTTAAATTTAGTATACATGTGGATACAAAATAATTTAGTATTGACGTGAATACTAAATAATTAATGCACACATGAATATGAAATTTAACATCCACGAGAACGCTAAATAATTTAGTATCTAAATGAATATTAAATAATTTAACGTACAAGTGAGCAATTTATCATCCACATTGACACAAACTTTGGCAAATAGTGTTCATATGGACACTAAACACACTTAGCAGCCACGTGGGTCTAAATCACTCCGCCTAAATTTCCCGTCATTATGTTCATCTTGTTGTTTGCGTTTAGTATCCACGTAGACACTAAATGCGTGTATTTATCGTCTAAAATTTTTCAGATGCCAATTTTTTAATGCTAATTCTAAAGAATGTTGTAGTTTGGAAATAATTTAAAGTTCGAATTTCAAAATGCAATTTTTGTAAACAACTCATAAGCTTCATTTGGTTTTGCGCGTACAATGTCTATATTTTAATACGACAAAATAATCAATTCAATCTAACAGCCATATATATAAAAATAGAAGAAATTGGTTAGGCTGAAAGCTTAACCCCACTATTGGTCTAATTGTCTTTATTGGTTTGATTAACATAAAACTGATCAAACTAAACCACACAGCGTCATCTCTTATTTTCCAGAGCACAAGACGTCATCTTATCACGAACCAGTTAACACACAGTTCATTAACTACGAAATATGAGTTCATCAAAGAGAAAGACAAAAAATTGCAGCCATGTCTTCCATGTAATTAGTCAACAAAGCACTCCTATGTAATTAGTGGAGACCCTAATCACCAAAATTGACCTGCTTTGTTCAATCGCACCATAAAAATTTGGTGGGCTAGCATTTCTCGATGATGGCATATGCATTTTTGGAGTTTCCACATCGGACTCCACTTTATATAGTGCTCATTCGTTTCGACCAATGTATTTCTATGCATATATATCCATGATCTGAAGCAGGCACCAGCACGGCACAGCAGAGGTGTGTTATTTGCCAGACTTTGCAGTGGTGGGCTTTGAAAAAAGAATGTCGTGAAGAGAATACTGCTTTTGGTGCTGTAAAAGACCATGGCTTTTATGAGTTTTCTTGATTTTGAAACTTCAAACCCGCAGTTTCGCTTCATGTTCTGCAGCTATTTGTGCGTAATTGAATGAGCTGAAGATATGGTCAATGAAGAACATGAATGTGTTTAAAGTAATTGAATGAGAAGTATAGAATTCTTGATTGTGGAATCTGCCAAATTATGCCTAATGTCTACATTAATTTGTTGCCAAAGTGGTCTGCAACCTAATAATCCATAATCCAAATGGCTTTTGTTTGCTTTTGTTCATCCCTTTACTTACTATAAATTCAACATCCCAACCAGAGCTGAAAGTAAAAAAAACAAAATAAATAAGAACTGCACCAGCCGGGAATCGAACCCGGGTCTGTACCGTGGCAGGGTACTATTCTACCACTAGACCACTGGTGCGGTTGTGACACGTTTCCAAATTAATAAATTCGTTTCGTTTTAATAACATTCTTAAGTACTCTACCTTAAAATCTCCCAAGAACTTAATGTTTGGAACATCAAATAAAAGAGTGTCATATTATTTATAATGATGTAGGTTTTAGATCTTATACAATTTAATCGACGATAAGTGATAATTGGTATGATAATGATAAACAATAAACCTTACTAGAAAATATTTGTGGGAGTATTGAAAATATGTCTTACATCGAATAAGTAAAAGAGTGTCACATCTATAACGAAGTGGGTTGTAGTTTGTATAATACAAGCCTTAAACTTCGCTCACAAGTATCCCATATATTTTACACATCTCTTACAACACAGAGAAACATTTATTAAACAATACTTATGGATCTCAACATAAACACTCGCAGCAACAACATTTCTGGCACTTAAGAAGACGAGCTGGGGGAATCAAACAAAGTCACCTTCCTCCTCTTGTTTGGAAGTGTTGTTCTTGGTGAGTATTCTGGTGACACTGAACCTTTCTCCACCACAGTGTTTAAAGCCTGATGAATACAGTCTGCCACAAGCTGCGCTGCCTCCGCATCTTTAACTGCACCATTCTTGTTTCTGCAGGTGGTGAATATAAACATGATCTTCAACCGGTTTCGCAATGTTGACACTTCCGTGCTCACTGTTTTCAGTTGAAGGGTATCAATAGTTTGTCTGATGTCTGACAAAAGCTCAGGCCGATAATTGCAGCAGAGAGATGCCTTGAAACACAAGGTTCCATCAGTAGCTCCACTGCAATAAGATTCAACTTTCAGGTCATCACCATCCATCGGAATAAGAAGGCCCTTGCTGGATTCTATTGCAATCTTCTTTAGTTCTTTCACTTGGTTGACAACTTCTGCGAGCAGTGTCGCTTTGTCCATCTGTGCATATAAATATATCAAACAACAAGCATTAATGCAAATTTGAGAGAGTCCTCAATGAAGATCTGCTGAAATTCATATGGTTAATTAAGGAAAACCTACCATCACAATCTTACAAGTTATACTGAATTTAGTCATGATCCTAAAACATTATCCTATTTCTTGTCCAAAACGTCTGTTTCATGCTTACGATTCCAATCTGATGAGTATAATTTTATTCACGATGGAACCGTCAACATATCAATAACAGAACATGTGGCAATGATGGTATTCACAAGCCAGCAGTATTCACCTACCTTCGTGTGTTTTTTTTTTATATTTAAGGTGCCCTGTCGACAATGGCTTTGACTCTGAGACAAGCTAAGCTGAGTTCTAAAATATTGTATGGTTTTACTTCCTGTTAAACAACTGCTAGATCATCTAAAAAATGGAGGTTGACTTTATGAATGCAGTTAGGATTTGACTTAGCATAAGCACACAGATAAGATCAGAGGTCAATGGTTTCTATTTTCTCACAAAGTCCAGTTTCTCGCATTTTTCCAGACAAATCGCTTCCTCTCTTTGAAGAATAGAGATTTACGATGAAATTACTGAATGCAAACTGACAAATTGGGAAAAGCAAAACCAGATTTAACCAATTATTTCATGTTTAAGCCCATTAATAATCATCATATACATACCATAAAAACAGTAAACAAAATTATCAAACAGGTAATTGTGCAGATTATGATTGAAAAAGAAACTGGTACAGTTAAGAATAGAGGAAAGGCAAACATAATAACCTTTTCATTGGAGGGCACAAGTCCACGAAGAGTAGCTAGATGAGCATTGATCCTCTCTCTTCTCCTCCTCTCAGCTTCACTATGACTCTTCAAAGCAGCCAAAGCTTTTGCCTCAGATTTTTCCTTCTTACCAGCTCTTGCAGTTGCTTTCACAAGCTCTCCTTTTTCACTATCCAACACCAAAGCCTGGTGAACCGTTGTCCCACCTCGCATAAACTCATTGAAACCCTCTAAACCATGCGGAAAATGACTCAACATGTTGAATTATCCGAACCCAGTTAAAGAATCAGAGCTGTATCAGTAAGAGACTGCTAAAGAATGAAACTTTGACTATGGCTTATTTGTTTACGAACCAAAAGTTGAGGAAATTAAGCCTGGTGGTCTAGTTGTTGGAGCAAACCAAAAAGAAAGCTTCTGAAGTGGGAAATTTTGTTGTTTAACGGCTTTGTTGGTGATTCTTTCAGTTGTGGCTATGATCATAACTTCCATAACGCAAAAAGGATTGAAGCACATGGAGAATTTAAGACTACTGAGAGAAAACCTACATTTTCTTCATTAGTTTCTAAAACAGCATTATAAGACAATTTTCTCTCCTCCTCCTCCTTTGATATATGTGAGATTCTTTTAGAAACTGGAGCTTTCCGCCTTTCTTTGTTTATTGCCTTGGAAAGACTACTTTCTTTTCAGTTTCAGGGTTTTTAATGGAAATTGGACAGGAAAGCCTAAAGAAACAAACTTTCAAGAAAAAAGCTAATGTTCAGAAGTAGCAGCGAAGAGATTGACAGATTATGTTGAGTGTGAGAAAGAGAGAGAGTGAAAGGGTGAAGATGAATTGGGAAATGTCAGAAGTGATGCACTTTGTAATGCTTATGCAGAAGCAGCAGATATATAGTTGACTCTGGACAAAAACTATACTGGGGACAGGTGGAAGTTTGAGTCCAAGGACTGCACTAACCAACCTAGCCTTGTTCAGTGCAGTGCCTACTGGTGCACTGGAATCCTAACTACTGCTCAATATCATTGACGCTAATTCAACTGCAAAGGGCTCAATAAACATACAAAAAGTGTAAAATCTGATCTCTAACTCCATAATGACGTTAAAAACGACATACTGTCAAGGGTTCGTCAGGTCCAAAAAACACTGCTCAAGATTATTGAGTGTTTGAATTGGTTTGGTGCAGGCTCGAAGCCACATTGATTATCTCCTCCGCTCAAATACTATTTTTTGTTGCGGGACAATTCAGATAATGTGGACATAATTATGTCTTTTTTTTATTAAATATTGTTATTTATAATATATATAAATGTTAAATATATAGTATGTGTTTAACATCATAATTTTATATTAAAAAATCATGTACTCAGTAATAAAATGTTATATTTTTTGTGATAACAGTGGGGTGATTTTTTGCTTTTGTTTAATACTGATGGATGGATCATCAATTTTGAGACAAAGAAACCAAGTTTTTATTAATTTAATTATTATTAATAGATTAAGAATATCAGTTGGAGACAAATAAAATTCCGATCACTATTTTTTGCATTATGTTGAAGATATTATTTTCAATTGAGGAAGTATTAAAATTTTGATCCAATTGCCATTTTTATATGAAACTGAAATTGTCAATTGCCTTCTTAAAGAAAGCCAACAGACAAAAAATATGTTTAAGCTGTCTCAATTTTTTTTTGTTACAAAAATTTAAGGTGAGGGATGGTGCACTGGTCTAATCAGATTCGAAGAGCACTTGCAGTAGTACTTATGTATGTCTTACCACAAAGAACTAGTGAAAATTTAAACCTGTGTTCATCAAAAGACAAATGTCTTGTCATTACACTAGATCAACCTTGAAGTTTAAAAATAGACGCAATGACTCGTACACATAATACAATATTCCAGTTATAAGAATTTAAAAAACATGATTGGCAAAATACAAAAATGATTTAAACAATGACATTCGTAGTCAAAATGGTTTAAAAACCCAATCTCAACAAATCCGATATTATAATTAATGAGAATATGATTATACATGATACGAAAAATACTTTTTACAATATTTATGTTTCAAATAATAATGTTTGATTGAACAAACTACTAACACATAACGCGTTTTCGATTTATTAATTCGAATTACCAAATCTAATCGACGTGTTTTCAATTGTCGTCGTCAAAAGAATTTCTTTTTGAAAATTGGTACATTACAGTGGACAAACAACAAAAACAAATATGGAATTGAGTTTGAGAAATTTTGTATGTCCAGATTCAGCTTATTGTGGGGAAGATAAAATAAATTATTATGAGTAGTTGCATGTCACGTAACGTTCCATAGCCTCCAGTCATATACTTGGTTGACTCTGTTTTTCTCATCACAATGTTTTTATTTGTTTTTATTTATTCTAAGTTACGAGGTATCTTGAGTACTTCAAATTAATTTCTATTTGAGTCAGACAGAATTATAAGGACAGTAAAACTTTTTCAACCGAGTTATCTATAAATTTGTACCATTTCTGTCTTAATTTGATAAATAATATTTTTATATATATATTTTTTATTTTTATATAAAATTAATTACTTTTTAAATTAATAACATATGTATTTTTTATATAAATTTATTCTTTCGAATATTTTTTCTATCATAACTTAAATGGGAATTTTTTGTTTGAAATTAAAATTTCCATTTAAATTAAAAATTTCCATTCGCATTAAAGTTTTGTTGTATTTTTCTTTTCTATTTACCATTGTTTATGGCTAGAATTAAGTGTTACAACATTTATTGTACTAAACAAAAAGAAATAAATAAAAATTAATTTAGATAAAAAGTGTAAAAATCTGTTAAAATTTTATTTATTTTAAGATATTAATATAATATTTTTATATCACTAAGATGAAACGGATAATATGCTCATCATAATAATAACATAAAAAAACACATAATAATTATCACTTACAACTGATTTACTTACTCCGCTACGAAAACTGTAGCTAAAATCTAATACTGTCCCCAATTAATTTCCTTATTAATACAAAATACAAAAAAATTGAGTTAAAAAATAATAAATACAATAAAATTATAGTAATAAAAAATGCAAACTCAAAAGTTAGAAAATTTGGAAAATATTTACTGATTATACTGAAAATCTGGAAAATACAACAAGACCAACTTTAAAAAATGCGATAGCCGACGTCGTTTTAAGAAAATAATCTAAGACGTGGCAGAAGAAGTGAACCCACAGCACACATTACACGTGAATAAAATCCCAATCCCAAACCCTCCTTCACTCGCTACCTCCACTGTCTTACGCTTCTTTCTACCTACCATGTCCGCCGCCGCCGCCGCCGGTTTCTCCATCTCTACCTCGCAGTCTCTCTCCGCCTCGCGGTCTCTCAAGTCGAAGTCTTCTTATTCCTCTTTCGCCTTCATTTCTTCGTCCTCGCCATCTTTGCAATCTCTAGTTTCACGTGCTTCACCTAAGCGACACGTCGCTCTTGCTCAACCGTTTTCGGTTAAGATGGTCTCCACTCCTTCTGTTGCTCAAACGACGTCGCTTGACTTTCAAACTTCTGTTTTTAAGAAGGAGAAGATTTCACTTGCTGGTCACGATGAGGTCATTTTTAACTTATTTCAGTAAATGAGTTTATGGTTTCATTTAATGGTTATTGTAATTGATTAACTTGCTTAATCAAAAATATTTATTTGATGGATTGTATTGTGTGTTTGCAGTACATCGTGAGAGGAGGAAGAGATTTGTTCCCATTGTTGCCAGATGCATTCAAGGGGGTGAAGCAAATTGGAGTTATTGGCTGGGGTTCTCAGGTTTCTAATTTAATTCCGTTTGTTTTCTTTTTATTTTGTTAAAGCTTTGTTTTTTTTTTATAACAGGTTGCTTGCTTTGACAGTTTCGCTTTATATTAGCTTATTGTTAGTTTGTTGGAGTAATGTGGTTGAGGGTATTTCTTTTAGGGACCGGCACAAGCACAGAACTTGAGGGATTCTCTTAAGGAGGCAAAATCTGACATTGTTGTCAAGGTAAAGTTGGTTTTTTTTTTCCTGGTATTTGATATTTTGTTATTGTTTAGATTGAGCTTAACATTTTAATGCTTTGGATTTTGAGCGTAAAGAGTGTAAAGGTTTGATCTTGAATTTGTGTTTGTACTGCAGATTGGTCTTAGGAAGGGCTCTCGTTCTTTTGCTGAAGCTCGTGCGGCAGGCTTTACTGAGGAGAATGGTACCCTGGGGGATATCTATGAAACTATTTCTGGAAGTGACCTCGTATTGTTGTTGATTTCTGATGCTGCACAGGTTTGTCGAAGTTTATTATTTGTCTGTTTCACTAATTGACGCATTCATTAGCATAAATATAATTACATTCTTATTATTCCTCAATGTGGTTGGTCATGATTATAATATGCGCACTAATCACTTTGAATTGATATTGCTTTCATATATATGATGTGGCTTTGTATCTTAGACTTAGAGTGCAATTTTTTTCCAAATGAAGGACAGAAATCTTGTCTCACACAGGTTATTATTTAAAATATGTTTATTACAGGCAGACAATTATGAAAAGATTTTCTCTCACATGAAGCCAAACAGCATCCTTGGACTTTCTCATGGTTTTCTTCTTGGGCATTTGCAATCCCTGGGACTTGACTTTCCCAAAAATATCAGTGTGGTTGCTGTTTGCCCCAAGGGGATGGGGCCTTCTGTGAGAAGGCTATATGTTCAAGGAAAAGAGATCAACGGTGCAGGAATTAATTCCAGTTTTGGTGTCCATCGGGTTAGCTCTTAAGCAACTTGTCTTATTTGATCTTGATATGTCCAAGGTCAACATTTGAACATATAATTGTCAGATGTGCTAAACTTCTACTTTTGTGCAGGATGTTGATGGTAGAGCAACGGATGTTGCTTTGGGATGGTCAGTTGCTCTGGGTTCCCCATTCACATTTGCCACAACTTTGGAACAGGAGTACAGGAGTGACATTTTTGGCGAGCGAGGTGAGATGAATAATTTGTTTCTACTGTGCCAACCAGGTTGAAAATCTAGTCATTGCTTTATATATTGATTTTGTGCGGTCGCTTCAGGAATCCTACTCGGTGCTGTTCATGGTGTTGTTGAGTGTTTGTTTAGGAGGTACACTGAGGCTGGAATGGCTGAAGATTTGGCATACAAGAACACTGTTGAGTGCATTACTGGAATTGTATCAAAAACCATCTCAACGCAGGTTTGTCTTATTATCTTGAGGACGTTCTATCTTGCTTAGAAACCGAAATTCTTGTACAGAATTTATATGCTGTAACTTTTTTCACACTTACATTAGCTGTTGTACGTGTTGCATTTCTTCAGGGCATGTTGGCTGTGTACAATTCATTGTCAGAAGAGGGGAAAAGGGACTTTGAGACTGCATACAGTGCATCTTACTATCCTTGCATGGATATCTTATACGAGTGTTATGAAGATGTGGCCAGTGGTAGTGAGATTCGCAGTGTTGTCTTAGCAGGGCGCCGTTTCTATGTATGATGATATCTAATACCCTTTTCAATAATCATTCTTTGAGTCAGATTATAAAGCATTTCTTACTGCCTTGTTAACAGGAGAAGGAAGGTTTACCTGCTTTCCCAATGGGTAAGATTGATCAAACACGGATGTGGAAAGTGGGTGAGCGTGTGCGGGCCGCACGTCCTACTGGTGACTTGGGTCCATTGTATGCTTTCACAGCTGGAGTCTTTGTGGCATTGATGATGGCACAGGTATCTAAATTCTACAAATCATAATTTATGGGATATTTGGTCTCTGCGTTTAATGATAGCTGGATCTTTCCGGAATTGTCGATAACCAACCGCTTGTCTTACTTATCAGATTGAGGTCTTGAGGAAGAAGGGACATTCATACTCTGAGATCATCAATGAGAGTGTAATTGAAGCAGTGGATTCTCTTAATCCTTTTATGCATGCAAGGGGAGTCTCTTTCATGGTTGACAACTGTTCTACCACAGCACGGCTAGGATCAAGAAAATGGGCACCGCGTTTTGATTACGTCATTACCCAACAAGCTTTTGTAGCTGTGGATGCAGGAAGTCCAATCAATCAGGATCTCATTAGCAACTTCCTTTCTGACCCAGTTCATGGCGCAATCGACGTGTGTGCTCAGTTGAGACCAACTGTTGACATTTCAGTACCTCCAGATGCTGATTTCGTTCGCCCAGAATTGCGTCAGGCTTAAGTTGATGTACAACATATCTTTCCAGCATGCTTTTTAATTTCAAAATCCTGTGGATGGAAGATTTTGTAGGAGGGGTGAGAGAGTAGAGTGCTGCGAACATTATTGTGCGACTGACTATGTATTACTAGCGTGTTCTATCTATTAGCTGTGTATTTTGAGAAGCATGATGAATTGTTGAGAACTTGTTTTCTGAATAAAATCTCTATCTTGTTCTTTTATTGCAAGTTTCTATATACATGATATCGTCCCCTTGAGTAAAACTGAAAATCATATCCGCCACCATCAATTGCAACAGAAACTGGCTGGTCAGCCACTGCTTTTGGGAGAAACTTTTCTCTGTTTGATGGAACATCTTCATACCGGGTTATTGTTGCTGCTGAAGATGATGCTTTCTTGGAGTTGCATGTTCCGTCTATTCCTCGGTAGTGATATTTAGCTTCAGTGGTGAGGCCTTGTTTCTTATGATGTATTGGAATGCAGGATCAAGGAGTCGTCCTTCACAAGCTCCATCCACACCATTAATATCACAGTCTACGAGTTCTGATAGTGATATTTAAAGAGGTTTGGAACTAGACGGGAAATTGGAGGAATGTCCATTGAAACCATGATGCATTCCACGAAATTCATCGTTGGTTAAATCTGCAAATTTGTTCACAGCGAGTTTGTATCCACGCTCAACACCATTGTTAAATGCTTCTATAAGTTCAACGTTCTGTCTAAAAATCTCATATCTTCTCTTTCTGAAAGTTAATTATATATTAGTGACAGAATTAAATATAGAAATTTAGTTTAAAAAGTTATAAACTAAAAAATAAATTTATATATTATAATTAAAAAAATATTAATCATATAATAATTCTTGTGGATCAATCCATTACAAGCTTAAGGCCTAAAAGGTTTAGTAAGGCTTTATTATACCCAAACGGTGCCGTTTCCAACATTCGTCTTCACTTGTAGCTGGAACACTCGGTTATCTGCATTATAATTCTCGAATAAAAATCAACCGAGAGAATCTCTTCTATTTTCAAGGTAATTAATCCTCACCTGTGCAACTTTTTATTGTTTACACTCATAACTTTGTCTACAATTTTTAGTTTGTTTAATCTCATAGAACCCTGATTAGTCTTGTCTGCTGTATTAGTTTTAATTTTTAAATTACAATCTTGGATGAGGTTAATTATAGTGTTAATTCTGCTCATTCTGTATTGTTGTTGATTGCACAAAACAAGGTAAAATGGAAGCTGCGAACAGTTCAAATGCGGAAGTTGAGAGCAATGGGAGTAACAACTGCCACGTGACAAAACCACAGAAAATATACAGGTGTAGGAAGTGTAGAAGGATTGTGGCATCAGAGGAGACAATAGTTCCACATGAGAGAGGGAAAGGAGAGGAATGTTTTAAGTGGAAAAAGAGAAGCAGTGAATGGGATAAATTGCCAGACGAGTGCTCCTCTATATTTGTAGAGCCAATGAAGTGGATGGAAACAGGTTTACATTGGTTTTGAGTTGTGATTGTTTTGTGCTTTCAAGAAATGATAATTCAATTTGGCTTTTGTGATTTGCAGTGCAAGAAGGATTTGTTGGAGACAAACTTCAGTGCTTGGGGTGCAAAGCTCGATTGGGTTCTTTCAACTGGGCTGGAATGCAATGTAACTGTGGAACTTGGGTTAATCCTGCATTTCAACTTCATAAAAGTAAATTGGACGAGTGCCATATATGAGTTATTTTATGCATGTTTTATAGGATATTGTCAGTAGCTTGATAAAGTTAAATGAGAGAAGATATGTGAGCTATTTTTGGTTGATATGTTCTGTTTCGGTGCAGATTATGCAATTCAACTGCTGGTTATGATTTGTATAGCTAGCAAGTTGTATTGTTAGTTTTGTTAATGCTTTGATTAATGAGTTGAGAATTAGAAGAATATGAACTCCTGCTCTTCCCTTCCTCAAATAATTTATTTGTTTCACTAGAAAATTTGCAGCAGCGAGAAATGAGTTAAGAAGCACCCATCTTCATTATTCATTCAACAGTCTGTCAACACGCATGTTTAGAATTGAGAAGAACATGAACTCGTGCTCTTCCCTTCCTCATTTAGGGTGAAGGTACAGGCTTAATCTATTGTCTGGTGAGATGATATTTGTGGATCTTAAAGTAGGAGTGATTGGGTAGTTTAAGAAGTAAAAATGTATCATCATCCTAGTTGAAATTGGGGAGCTGCTACTCAGTGGCGGAGCCAGAAAATTTCTACAGTGGGTGCACTGAACTTTCACCGAGACGGTACAACCATTTAAAAATTGGCAAGTTTTGCAAAGTGATGTTCAGTCTATGTGATCAAAATAACTCCGTTTTGGTCCTCTTATCTAAATGCATTGTGGCTATAGTGGTAAAGAGGAATAGTTTTTTTTTTTGAAGCATGGTAAAGAGGAATAATTAGTG